>JAQGAF010001129.1:0-35045 GCA_034687865.1 Kryphioiulus occultus | reverse complement strand
TATTCGCAGAGATGTTATGTATACAATTTTTTCAATTTCATAACATGGCAGGGGTGGGAGGGGAACTTCCCGTTAAATGCCATTAATTAAACTTCCATTGCAGGAAATTGAAACTAAACACAATGTTTTAAGTGTTATAAATATGTCAAATCAATACACTGAATTTGTATTCCAAATTTATAATCTAGAGTAGTCACATTGAAATTTACTTGATGTCATAAATCATTCACAAGTGCTACACAAGAACTTACCGATTGCGATAGTAAGGGAGCGTTCATAAATAACGTTTAAATGGCATTAAACATTTTTTGTACATTTATTATCTTGATTTGCAACTACAAAATTTTTTTAAGATTTGCCTCCCTGAATGAGGCAGAAAGGACAAAGTGCAATTTTTGTAATTAATCACACTTTTCAGCAGAAAACAGAAAATGAGGTCGATGTAAGCGCCATCTAGCCAGCATCTTTCAATTTCCTGAAAGAAGTGCATGACGTCATGTTCAACTTGAGGTTCCCCCTAAAATGTGATGTCATTTATGAACGCTTCCCAAACTTTACAACAGCTTAGTTGAATGCCAATATTATTTTTAAAATTTTTCATTTACAGTGTGCTAATTTTATGCGCCATCTACCGAGTTACTTTCAAATTTCCTGCATGAACTCTATGACGTCACGTTCAACCCTTAAGTGATGTTATTTCTGAACGTTCCCCAAACTTAAAAACAGTTAATTTGACTGACAATTTTAATTTATTACATTTTCATTTTCAGTGCATTGATTTATTTTGTCTGATGATTCCTTAATAACTAAGCTGTTTGTTGCCAAATTTTAAAGGTATCAATCCCAAGTAGCCGCTTCCATTGTGGTGGCATGTCTTATTGTCAAAATATTTTGGACATGTCGTGTCTTGTTGAAGTCATGTGCATATGTATTAACAGGTGTCTGGCCAGTTTACCTCTATGGTCACGTCTAACCTGATTTTCTGATTTTAGTTCACGACCACAACGGTGATGTTTGTTTTCCACCCAGTTTTATACGCTCTTATGATTCGTGTTTGAAATTCATCTCACACCCAGTTTCGGCACGAACATCAATATGGAAATCTTGGCATAAAAAGCTGGTATTTGAGCATGTTAAATGGTTTTTTAACGCATTACCTCCTGCTCTACTTTCAGCTTGTGAATGCATTATATTTGAAGCAAGTTTTGGCCGAGATTATGGAGTTTTCACGTCGCCAAATTTTCCAACTCCTTACGAAGCCAACATCAGCTGTTTGCTCTACACTTTTATGGGAAATGAGGACGAGATTATTCAGCTAACATTCGAAGAATTTGATGTGCAAAAGACGGATGCAGAGTAAGCTAGAGGACCATTAGTGGTTCGCCATCTTTATCCACTAAGACCTAAACAAATATTAGAAACTGGATTTGCTTTATATTATCAGCTGGCTACCATATTGCTGCATTTTGCCACTAAGAATACCTCGGGCTTTACATTTATTAAAAATTCAAATAATGTTGAAAATTCTGGTTTCCGGCCGAAAATACAGGGTGCTCATAAAGGTCCAGCCTCATTACGAAAATTAATTCTACAAAACGGTTATGGTGCGTTTACCCTGTATAACAAAACATTATAATACAACAAATTAATTTTTAACCCTGTTGTACAGCTTGCTATATAACACCCACTCGATGACGTTGGTCTTAAATTCTACGAGATGTCAAATAACATTTTTTCTTCTCATTTTCAGACAAGTTGTATAACTTTTCATTATGATACGTTTTATTTTTACAACTGGTCTGTTTCTTGGAAATAAATTTTTGCTAATTTTATTCCCAATTTTCTTTGTTTTTCAGGTGTGCTATGGGGGATTTTATCAAATTGTTTCTCCATTTACCAAGAGCAGAGGTGAACGAGTACACCAGATGGGATGGAGTTGTATGCGGAACGTTAGCCGATATGTCAAAAAAATATTTTTCCTCCGGGCCCAGTCTGGTGTTTGAGTTCCACAGCGATTCCATGAACAATAACAACACTGGGTTTCGGGGAACTTACCGATTCATAAATAAACGTAAGATTATATGATTAAATATTCATAACGAGAATGCTTCTGGGAATAATGCCAGAAGTGCAGTTTTATGGCATGGCTATGTTGTAACGCAGAGAAAGCTATTATGTTCAAAATTGTAGTTTGCTAAATGTACCACCAGTACATGTAGGTGAATTCGGACTGGGTGCCCTTTAATGAATTTCCCGACTGTCTCGCATTTTCAAGATAGACTGTTTTAATTGTCACATACATTTCCAAGCTGCAAAGCAACTCATGACAACTAACATACAGGCTGCCAAGTGTTCCTATATTTTTGATGTAGTCCTATATAGTCCTGTATTTTAGGAAAAATCTTATATTTTCCTGCAAATTGTTGTGAAATAGAGAAATATGGCAGATCCTGGCAAATCATTCCAGATCTTTTTTTTCTTCTAAAAATCTACATGCACATGTATGCAAAATCCATCATTAGTGAACTTGTTCCTAATATTGCCTTCGGTCTCCTTTTTTGAAATTTCCTGTAGCGTTCCCTTAATTATTAACATTATTCAATATTTGTTTGCATAGACATTGTAGGCCTGCATGTACATTTACTGCATGTGAAATATCAATTATTAGTGGTGTTTCTACAGTAATTATTCCTTTCTAAACAAACTTTTGTATTTTTTAATATTCCCTTCGCTGTTAATTTTTCTCTAAAAGCATCCTATACTGTTCCTTCATTTCATTTTTTTTCCTTTTTCTTTCATACTGCTTGACTGCTTGACTTAAATTATCTACAGTATATCCTTAGTTTTTCCCTTAAAAATTCTTATATTCTTCCTATATTTTTTATTTTTCCTTTATTTTCTATGTTTCTGTATTTGCTATATTTTTCTGCATCCATACTGCTTGGCAGCCTGACGATAGGCAGTTTACAATTATGCAAATACCTGGATAACCTTCGACTATTAAATTTTACTAATAATGCTGTATTTACATGTAGTTTATAGCTTTCAACGCACTTTGTTCTGTTTACAAAAATGCTAATCACGTTAAATAT
This sequence comes from Kryphioiulus occultus, assembly GCA_034687865.1. Classification (NCBI taxonomy): domain Eukaryota; kingdom Metazoa; phylum Arthropoda; class Diplopoda; order Julida; family Julidae; genus Kryphioiulus; species Kryphioiulus occultus. The sequence continues at coordinate 31,953 of JAQGAF010001129.1, read as the reverse complement.
TTTTGTCGTTTCAGGTTTGTTTCAAACCGAAGGCGAACAAATCACAGGAACGAATTGCGACTATCAGTTTGACAGCATGAACAAATCGTTGACGAAGGGTCATTTTTTTTCGCCTCGTTACCCTAGCAATTATCCAACGAATGTCCGTTGTGCCTATCGTTTTATTGGAAAATTAAACGAAAAAGTAAAGCTCATTTTCGAAAACGTTTCGCTCTACCAAGGAGATGATAGGCAAGTACAGTCAACATTTTTCACAGAAAAATAGCATTACGCTCTATTGACTTTAAGGAAACTGCCAGACAGATTAATAATTGATTATATGTCAAAAACTGCTATTCAAATTGAGACCGTGACCTATACGTCGTATAACAAGCTCAACTGGCACCCTGGATAACCCTTTTATTTGTGTTTGACTTCACCAAAAAGTCGCATTTCAAAACTGACATTTATTTGAATTGAAGCATATTCATAAAACGTCAGTCATCACAGAGTTTACCTCGTGCACTGGGGCTTTGCTTCCTAATTCAAATTGATAGTCTCATCTCAGAGAGCAGAAAACATTTTTTCAAATCACACGCAAAATTCTAATACTTTTCATTAACTTTCTGTAAATTAATGTGATTTGATTATACAAGGTGCTCATTAAGTCCTACCTTCATTACAAAAATGAATTTTTAAAAAAACTGATAGTTTCAAGGACCAAATACTGGCAATAGGTAGAAAAACACCTACCGGGTAGTTTCTACTTACTCCGCCGCTTGCAATACTCCCTGTAAACCAAATACGTGAAATAAAAACTTTAGGAATTCTACTACATATTTTCGAAATTTAGCCCTTGTAACTCTAACAGTTTTTTAACAATGAAGTTTTGTAATTTAGACAGGTCTTCATGGCCATCCTGTACTATATTTAAGTTGACTAGTGACCATTGTAGCCATGGAATAGTCATGAAATTTACATTAGTCATGTGATTTTCGCCTTTGACTGATTTTCAAAATAAAAATTTGTTTTAAAACTCATCATTTGGCACCATGTGTTGCAAAAAACAATTCGACCAAACGCATTTTTGGACCAATAATCATATTATCATTGTGGTAGTCGGTGTTTTTGAAAATAACTATTAAGTGATAACATTGTCATTTTCTTAACTTCAATTGAAACATTATTTGAAGTCATGAAAAAGTCATTGAAAAGTCGTGGAATTTGCAATACCAAATCCAGTAGACACCCTGTATAATCAGTCGCATGATGCACGTAATTAATCAATGACAAGGCTTTTAGGAGCAAATTTAAAAAAAAAGTATTCAGCAGGTTAATTTGTAATGTTTTTAAAAAAAATACTTTATTTGAAAGTTATATTATTATTTGCGATACTTGAATGCCGTGTTGTCATTAAACATAAAACGTATTTACGAAACCATACTTTGTTGAAACTTTTATCCAATCTGGACTAAGACATGACCACTAGATACGTTGTTTCAGACTTTTAATGAGAAAGTGTTCTTGAGGTTTTTCCTCATCAATCTTAAGATAAAGCAAAAACATTTTTTTATATATTTTCAGTTGTCTAGATATTCCAGACGATATTGTCATTCATGATGGCCTTGATGCCAGAGCTCCTGTCATTGGCCAGCTGTGCCACACAAGTACAATGATCGAAGTGATGTCCACGGGATCAATTCTTTTTGTGGAGTTTGTCAGCAAAAGTAAAACACCAAGGCAGGGATTTAAGGCTGTATATTCCTTCGAAGAGGACAGTGCTACAGGAGTATCATATGGAATACCATCGACAGGTAAATTTGCAATGTAACTCTGATAGCTAATATCATCTGTACTGAAAAACATGTTGTTGGAATGACATTTTATACCATTGGAATCAACGTGCCAATTTGATTTGAAAAATGCCTTTTGGTGTTCAGGTTTTCATGTAATATTTTATAATTATAAAATGCATTCAAAGTTGTTCATTGAAATTCTAATGAAACTGTTTAAGCATGTTAAGTAATGGCATATTTTTAACATTGTCAGGCAATTAATAATATGTTTATTTCAATTCAGAACCAGAAAGAAGTTTAAATGAAAGGAGGTTACAAAATCAGAAAATATTACCAACACCTAAACCGTTAGGTAAGCCACACATTCAGTTTACTTTTCATTATATTTAAGATTTTGCTGGGGTTAATCCAGCTGTCAAATTAGGTGCAGCTTTCAGTGAATTTTATGTGTGTATTTGCTTTCCCTAATTAGGCTAAAGCGTAGAAATGTAAACATATAGGATTTAAAACTTACGCTTTTATTCAGCATAAGCATGATTTTGCTATGGGGTTACTTGGTCAAACTTTATATTGTCAGAAGTGTAGGCAATATAAACCAGGTTAAATACAAATCAACTACAACATTTTTCCCTACTAGCTAATTGTCAGTGGGCACTCTTTGGATTCTATAGCCTCACTAAAATGCAGATTTGCTGCTATTTCGTTTGTAATATACAGTACATGTACATGACATTATATCATGTCTAAGATTTTTCTGGATTTAATGCTGCTGTCAAATTAGGTGACAGCTTTGAATCATTTTTATTTCTATATCGATTTTCCTAATGAGACTGAAGCATCGAAAATTTAAATATCGGCTTTAAAACTTATGTTTTTATTCAGCATAAGCATGATATATTGCCATAATTTTAGGCAATAAAATTTCCCGGATAATTGTAAATTAATTACAACATTTTTGCAAGCTAGGGAAACTTGCACTGTATTATCGGCTTACAACTATTGCAGCTATATAGCTTCACAAAAAATGCGGATTTTCTAATGAATGCTTGGAACGTTTTCAATAGTTTGTTGATTTTTTGGTAAACCTTCTTTACTTTGATTGATTTTTGGTAATTTTTCCAGAAATGGTGAAATTCATTTCATTATCATCTTGAGTTATGGATTTGGGTTGAAACTAGAGCAGGCCTGTGATAGTTTGGATTTTTCAAAATTTTACAATGGATATTGCAACAAAGAAAGCTTTTCTATGACCCCGTATACACATTTGCAAGGCAGCAAAGTAATCCGAATGCGATACAGTGGCTCCCACTCTCGGAGTAGTTGTTCAACGTCATTTCTACAGTCTCTCAACAGAGGGCGTTGATGTTATAAATCGATTTTGTCATCTCAGAAGATGATGCTGGTATCCATGAGCACATTTCGCTACGAAACATGCAGTTTCCACTTATTCAGTCAGACTTCGACCTGTTTTATTTCCAAACTAATTTTAAAAGAAAGAGGGAACGGTTGCTGACCCCTTTTGGCTCTGGCTGTTCGTATTTAATTGAAAAAAATGTAGTGGCCAATCCTAGCTGGAAATTGAAATTTCCGTGTTGTGCCCCTGGCGCAGATAAAAGTGAGCAATTCAGCAATAGATGCGAGAAAACAGTGGTTGCCAACACATGTGACCAAATTTCTTGGGGCATCCAAATGTTCCCAGTCTACTATCGAATGACCAAAGCTGTAATAAAAGACAAGGGAAGGTGGAAACACAAGAAATAAGATAGCAGTGTCATTACATTTTAAATGAAGCAATTTCAGATTTTTTCTAATTGCATTTTAGGCTTTAAGCTGAAAATAGGAGTTTTGACCTGTAAGGGGCCCAACGTTAGGGTGGATATTAAGTTGGATGTTCGTTTATGCAGGGTGTTTAGGGGTCATAGACGTCAAGGAAAGTCATGAAAGTCATGAAATTGACATAAGGGTAATAACATTTTACCTTTTAGTGATTCACAAAATAAAAATTAGATAAAATTAATCATTTATCAATTATTTTCGCAAAAAAATTCTCCTGCGACGTTTTTTGACCAGTGATCATGTTGTCACTGTGGTAGAGGATGTTTCTGACAATCACTATTTGGTGATGGCATACAACTGGAAAGGCCCCATAGTCTAATATGCATTGAAAATGTTTTAGTAATGTAAAATTCGTTGAAAAATCATGGAATTTGATACGCCATATCCAGTAGACATCCTGATAAGAAAATGGCATTTTATTAATTTTATTTCAGTTTGTTTTTATGAATGTTTGATATGTTGAACGATTTGGGCAGAAATCAAAAGTAAAGAAGAAAGTAGGCCATTTCTTTGCGTAGTTAATTGTTTCAGGAATAAACCTAGTAGATATACAGAGTGATCATAATGTCCTGACTTCGATGCAAAATTTAATTTAAAAAAAAACTGTCAATTACAAGAAACAAATTTTGGAAAAAGGTAGAAGAGCTGCTAGTTATTTCATGGTTCACAGAGGGTGCCAGCAGGTGGCGATGTAATCGCTAGAATCGAAAATGGCATCCAATTTGTAAAACACTCAAGATGGCCACTGGTATCATTTGACCAAATCGCCAATCAGTGTTAAGTTCAATTTCTGATGAGAGTAAGGATTGCGATCAAACTTGTGATTTTCTACTATATGTAAATGCCGTTTGAATTCAATTTTATTTTTGAAATTCCGCTTAACACTGTGTGATTTGGTATAATGATACAATCTCGGAAAACAATGGTATTTTCTCTACATAGATACCATTGTACAATACAGCTATTCCAGCGCCGCCTGCTGGTACTCTCTGTGAATCAAATACATGAAATAAAACTACATGTAGTGCAACTTTTTTTCAAAATTGGTCCTTGTTACTCAAACAGTTTTTTCAAATGTATCTTCATAATGAGGGCAAGACTTTATGACCACTCTGTATATTTTAAGAAAGTTAGCCAAACAGAGACACGTTACATCTTAGTTCAAGGGTGGTATCCGTCTTAGTCACTTCTCATTTTGATATCCATTACATCATTAATCACTATAGCTTTGAATGTGTCATTACTGTCATATCAAATATCTGATAAAGCAATATATGGGAGATCCCTTCAATTTAATCTCGATCTTAAGTTCATTTTTTTCTGGGTTTCTCTTATCATTTTCTCCTTGCTTCACTATGGTTGCCCCTCTTTTTTCCTTTTCTTCGTTTTGGTTGAAAGTCGAAAATATTTCCCTTAGCTTTTTTTGCCTGCATTATGCTTGCCCCGATTTTCTCACCCTATATCGATCCATTGTCCATTTACAGATTTCTCCCCAATTCCTACACTTTGGCTTTCGCCTCTCAGCATCTGCATGTTCCTTCCTATTTCCTTTTCAATCCTTTTCAGCTATTTGCTATTTTCTGTTAAACTTCAAATCCTGTGTCATTCGTGTCCATTTCAGACCGTCTCTCCCCAACGAAAATCTTGTCAGTTTATTGAATTCAGATAAATATCTGGTAATCATTACAACGTCTTAAAGACTTAATCAGCAAAGTTTTCAAACACTGCTCTTGTCAACATTCTTTGATCTTTTCTCCTGGTCGTTAATAACGCTGTTCAGTTGGTTAGGTGACAATCCAAAACCTCTGATTGCACAAATCTAGCCAAATCTCAGCATTCGAGACTTGTTGATTTTTAATCAGGATTTACACCCAGCTAGGCTCAAGGGCTTGTGAACGTCTCTTTAAAATGAGACGTTTTAGCAGCGAAGACGAAGAAACGGTTCTCTGCACCTTCTTCTTCTTCTATTATCCTAAGATGTTGGGATCTTAAAAAGTAATTGCTTTTATTTGCTCGTGTTCGTTGATCCACGAATTGCCTCTGCGCATGATCTCCATGCATATTGCATGATACAACAGTTGAAGCTGCTCATTTTTTACCTCCACTTTTGCAAATTGAGACGAATCTCTGGAAGGCAACTTGCACTTTCTCTTGCCTTTTTCTTTCCCATCCTTAGTTCTTTACAGCTCAAGCGTCAAAAGCTTCAGGATATACTGTATACTTTGCGCTGGCGAACTTCCATAATGCAGGCGATGGCAAATCTTTAACGTTAAGAGGTTTCTGGCAAATAATTTTTATCAGTTTTTGTAAGATTTGCTTCTTGCGTGCATTCGAATCTGTTCTAGAAGCGGAATTACATGTATATGCACAATTTTGAAGCAAGTTTGTCAACAAATCCCAGAACTAAAAAAACCACTAATAGATTTTGCCTACAAACTCTAACATTAGAGGTTTAGTTAAACGTTAGGTCTTTCGTTAAAGATGAGCCATATAAACTGTATGCTAAGATATTCTCGGTAAGGAAACATAAACCGTGTTTCGTTGCCTGTTTGGTCAGTACTGATGGTTCATACACTGTACGTGTACAGTGCGTTTTAGGAACAATTAGACGATGAAAGGGTATACTACGGTATATTCCCTGCTTTGAGTGTGCCCGGAATACGTATATTGTAACCCTACTTGTCTAGTAGACAAGAATTATATCCTTCCTGAATGTCGCAATTTATAGGAATTTTTTTCTGAGTATTTTTGCCATTTACCTAACCTTGCCTAACAAGAATTAGACCTGTCTTAGACCTGCGTTTAACCTAACTTATCTCAACGTTGGCTAACAAGAACTACATCTGTTATAGCTGTCGGAACTTCTATTTATTTTATTTGAGTTTACTTTAAATTAAACTAAATATGAAAACAACACCTGTCATAGCTGTCAGAATTTATCAATTTTTGCTTTATTTGCGTTTATCCCAAACTAAACTAAATATGAAAAATGTAATTTCTGAATTTATCCTTTTGGTTTTTACTTTCTCATTTATCATAACCTAACAACGATTAATCTAAAGAAATCTAAAAATGTAATGTCTGAATTTAACATCTTTCGCATTATAACATTTATTCGGAATTTATCATTTTTTTTTGTTTTATGTGCGTATATCCTAAACTAAACTGAATTTGAGAAATGTAATTTCTGAATTTATACATTTCGTTTTTGCTTTCTCATTTATCATAACCTAACAGCACCTAATGTAAAGAAATATAAAAATGTAACTAAAAAATGTAATTTCTGAATTTAATCTTTTATGCGAAATTACTTCTAGCCTTAAATAACCAAACCATCCCTAACAAGAACTGCATACTATTACCCCCCTACACAAATTCAGCAGCACCAAATCGTCTAATTGTTTCTGAAATACATTGTACATGCGTTTAATGCTGGAATTTGGATAGTACACACTTTATATCATCAGCATGAGCATTCCTGATATGCTGAGCACATCTATTTTTCAGAGGGGATTACAATTCCACCATTCTGCTATGCTGGTATGTGCTGGAAACAATAGAATTATAGACAACTCAAATTCCACTATCTGGATAACTAGGACTTGAGTTTGATCCAACCACTTATTGCAACTACAACCTTGTGAATATTGACTTTTATCCAATCGCAGCTTCGCCACTTAATCTATCGATCAGATGCAAATATTTGCATCTTAAGATACACTGAACTCCCGTCTTAAGATCGAGATGGCATTCTTTTGTTCAGATGCCCAATCGATAGGAGGTCCCTGATTAGTGCAGGGTGCCCAAAAAACGAGGGCTCCAGTTGATTATCGCAGTTGCCTTTTTGCCACCACGGTGCACTTCTCCCCATATTTTTATAATGCACTTTTCTTACGGTGTACATGTACAACACCGCTTCTGATATCAGTCTTAAAATTATCGTTGTAGCGGCAATTACTCAATGGGCGTTGCCATGGCTACCCTCATCCCAACCATGATCCGAATTTTTAAGTGTACTCGGATGCGTTGCAAGATGGGAAAATTGAATTTTCTCAGGCTGCTGCTTTTGTTATGGAGCCCCAGCCGTTTATCGCCACGCAGTTTAGGAAATGCATATTTAAGATGATGGCGGATGTGCATTAAATTCGGCAATTTGGGAGAATGTTTGGCTTTGTTTCAGAGCCCATGAGATGAGATTCAGGACGTAATGCGGTGTACGAACTAGCGAATGCGAAGGTTTCGTGGCCCAAACTGGCTCAGTTTTGCGTAAAACATACGCTTTATTTCGGCAATATCAGTTATTTTTAATTGAAAACACGAAACGTCCATGCATTCCTTTCGTCTATTGCTTCTCACAGTAGTTATGAGCGCACTTAGCATACCTGAGAAAATTGTGCTCATTTTCGAGAACTTGCTGCTTGGTCTTAAGATTTGAAGCAAATTTAAATATGCTGAGTGTACATTTTTAAAATGTAATGACTAGAAGGTAAAACGTATGCTAAAATGTTGTCTGCTGTCCTGTTCCGCCATAGACGCAATGAGAAACCGGGCTTCTCCTAATGGCTCGCAGGCTGGCAGTGATTGCCTGGAGGTTGGGGGCAGCTAAATAAATTACGTTTTAGGTTGGTTCTGGCAAGGTTAAGTCAAGTTAGGTCTGGCTTGACCCAAAATACAAAGCAAAAAAACAACGAGACAAAAAACCAAGTAGGATGAACTGCGACAACTAGGTCAGGTATCATTCAACTCTACTCTATGTGTAGAGTTGAAATATACATAGTATTTTGTGGATGTTTGGAGCAGGGAATAATATATAGTCAAAGGTTGGGAACGTTGGCATGTTGAATTTCCCTGACTTTTTCAAAAAATAAATTATTTTTCCTTGACTATTCCAGTCCTTTCCAATTTCCTTGACATTGTCCTCCTACAAATGTAAACGAATTATTTATATTTCAACCTTACTTGTCTAGTATGCAAAAATGACACTTTTCCTTGCTGTCTCAATTCATCCTTTTTATTTTATTTATTTTTTGAGTTTTTTCTTATTTTGTGTATATTGGGATAAAGAAAAAAATGGCTCATTTACAGGGCGAAGTTACCACTACTTGGAAAACTTGCAAATCAGGGAAATGTCAGGGAATAAAAACCTATATGGGGTAAAATCATGGAATTTGTGATAAAGTACATGTAGCTTTGGTAGAAAAACAGGGAAGTTTAAATGGGTTGGCTGGACCTTTCCTCCTAGCTGTACACTTGTATGTATACTCTCATCCAAATAATGTCATCCAAAAATACATTTCTTGATTTCGTCATCGTTAGTATGTTGTCCATATGCATGTTCAATGTACTTGTACATGTATGTCCATTCCATAGTTGTCCATTCAAAGTCTTATAGCTCTCTAAATGGTATAAACACAATGAAACCACATTTTCGAATGTTCCATTTTTTAATAACGATTGTTAATAAGTCAATTTCGATTCTAGGAAAAGCTAAGACAAATACTTTTGGTGGATTTTCTTGATTTCATCGTGTTTAGTATACATGTATTGTATATATGTTCACTGTATGTCCAATGTACGTGCATTCCATATTGTAGCTGATGCGTTCATCAATATAAGGTCAGGAAAGTTCAAGGAAACATGACCTACATGAATCAAGGGAAATGTAAGGGAAATATAAGTGCATTGTCACCTGATTTAAATGTATATTGGCGAATCCAGAGCATGGCCTTAAGCAATCTTCACGTATAAAAAAGGTTATTTTAGGAATCTGTGTTGGCCTCATTGTTCGTACCTTGTAGAGGAGATGGAAAAACTGCCTTTGTGTGTGAAACAATTGGATTTGCATCTCATCAGGGCGTTCATTTGTATGTCGATGATGAGCTAAATTAAGCTCGTTTCATCGTCGTTTTGCGGTTATAAGGACTGAATCAAAGCGTGAATTTTCTCCTGACGATGTGCCATTTCTCCTAATGGCTCACCCGAGGACATCGTTAGCAAATCTGTTTATTGGTCGCGCTTCTATCTCAGCTTATTCAATGCTTGTTGGGAGTTCTCCTTTAAAAGTCTGCAAAATTTCACATAGGCCTATGCGATAGACTGCTAGCCCATGCACCATGTGTTGCCAGGCATTTCGACTTTATCTTATGAATCACCCCTTAATGAACTGGTCGTGAAAATACGCATTAAAATGCCCATTTAGATCCATTTTATGGCTTCGGATGCGTCCCTGCCTCAGTTAACGACGAAATACAAATTGAGCAAACTCATTGGCTAAGCCACTAAATTGCACCACCTAATGAATCAATAACGCACTGGGCCATTTCGGCCCCTTACGAAGGGAGGTGGTTGACCCCTGCCCATTTGGAATTCGCCGAAACCAAAGTATACAGTGCATAAAGTTGGAAAAAAATTGCTCATCGTTGTAATTATCCCGCTAATAGCGGTTGAAGTCAGTGGCGCTGGCTTTTATTAAAACAAATAATGCGCCATAATTTTCATTAAATGTTAGGGCGTGTTGCCCGTTGCGAAAGCTTAATTTATTATAGTGGTCACTGAGGGATTAGTGGGAAACAACTTTATACAGTAATGTGAAAAATGTCCGCATTTGTGCTGTGTAGACCCTGGTGGTGGAAAGATTAGTACAAGTTAGTATGAATTCATAGTTAAGTATATCAGTACAAATTTACTGATATGTGATGATATTCGTTGAGACTTTACTGATATTAGTGTTAACACCAATAAATTTTTACAATTTTTTATTAAATTATTGCGCATGTTTACTTGCATAAGCATGTATGTAGTGATAGTCATTAATGACATATAAATGCAATTATTTTTGCGGTTGAACATCCTAAATTACTACTGCACTTTATAGTTGCCACTGCTGATATCACCTTTACTGACACTACTTGTCACTACTGATACTTTAGTGACACCTACATGCACTATTACAATATCAGTATAGATAAGAAAATCACAACTTATACTGCACTGATATAAGCACACATCACTGCAGGATTTTATGGCTACTCTGTAACATATGAGGATCATAGGACCATGGGGTGGCCTACGTGACGTTAAGCCCACTACGTTACTCATATGACGTTAGGACCATTAGGTGCCTCACTTGATATTAGGGCCACTATGTTTAAGGTGATATTAGAAGCCCCACTAAGGCTCAACGTGATGTTTAGCAAAAAGTTTTTGTTTACATTTGCAGGAGGACATAATGTCAAGGAAATTATCAGGGAAATTGGAAAGGACTGGAATAGTCAGAGAAAAGTAATTTATTTTTGAAAAAGTCAGGGAAATTCAACATGTAAATGTTGCAGGTAGTTGTTAACGCAAAAAGTCAAGAAATGATAGTCAGGGAAAACTGATTTAGTTTTTAAAAAGTCAGGGAAACTCAACGTGCAACTGACATTTGCTTTCACAAGGCTAGTTATTAGTTAACACAAGAAGTCAAATGATAGTCATGGAAAAGTGATTTATTTTGAAAATGTCAAGGAAACTCAACATGCCAATGTTACATTTACTTTCACATTGCTAGTTATTAGTTGGCACACAAGTCAAGAGATTACACAGTTAGTCAGCCATGGATCTATGGAAATGGGGAATTCCACTTTGAATGCATTTAAGGAAGAATTCAATACCGAAATTGCCAATTTAAAAATAAAACTAATCTAAATTTGCTCTTTGCTTATGATTTTTTTTGGTCTATCTCCTATTTATGCGCAATAATAAGCAATAATTTGTTGATATTATCTTATGTAGATTAATTAACATTTGTCTTATTTTTGTATCACGTCAGTTAGATAAATTTGTTTTAAAAACAGAAAAACTCAGGGAAGTTGAAATTTTCATTTCTGAGTCAACCATGCAAGGTGTGCACTCATCCTGCCTTAGGTCGTGTGCAAAACATATGGCACGAGATTGGATGATGACTGATCCAGTTTTGCCTATAGATGTTAAACAAACATTGACTAGGGCTGTTTTATGGCAGAGGTTTCACTGGACGTCAATTTCACTGATCCAGTGTTACTCATGGGTTAAAAAAACATTGACTGCACTGTAGGTTTTTTCCAGAAATGATTGAAAGTTACATACTAAGCCGTTGGATTATTTCACCAAAATTGCACAGAAAAGCCTGCAGATGAATTGCCTCAATTTATCAACATTTATTCAAAGCAAGTGATATCACTGATATTAACGCCTTTTTGATTTGGGTCTGCTACTGAAGTGCATTCACGGTTTGTTGTATCGATTTTCTGCCCCAATTTATCATGGCCAGATGTACACGTACACGTAACTCGTTTTAATTCATTTATACTGAACTGCGTAGTCACCATCACCATGATTTGGGAATTAATATTGACTTGGTGAGTGTCGTGATGAAATTAAAACTGCGGGTCGTCTTCCAGGCATTAACTTTCAACGGTGATAGGCATGGAAAATTTAATTACTGGCATTAACGTTAATTCTGTCACTTGATCTAATTAAAAGTCATATTTCATTACTGCAAACTCGAGGATAGTTGAGTAATTAATCGTGGAAATATTTTCTGCCCAGAGGTAGGCGAATCGATACACGGTTTAATATTATGCTGTAAGGGCACGTCATAATTTCCGAAGGTACTTTATGAGAAGCAGTAATGCTCTTAAAATGTGTAAGTAATTTTTCTATAGCTCTTTCTCCTCAACCACTTACAACCGTTTTGGCTGATGATAAACTGAAATTGCATCGATTTTCGAAAAAGCAAAGAAAGCTAGATGGGATATTGCTCAAATAATTCTTATAGCTGGGAAACGGAAAAGCAAGAAAAAACGACATTTGGACGTTTTATGGCAATTGGGTATTGTGGAACCATAAGTAACTTAACATTTGAAACTCAACTGTTGACTGTCCTCTTTACCTCACTGAAATATTAAAGTTATTGAAGTTATTTATGGGAATGGATAGATATGGCAACAGCTTGCATACGTATGATATTGAAAATCCAGATGGCTAGGTTTGAACGATCATAGCCAGAACTTGCTCCAGTTTATGATCATCCTGTTTGGAGAACACTCAATTTTAGACGTTTTTCTTTTATAGGTGTTGAGTATATAGGCTTAGTCAATCCAGAATTAGCTTGTTTATACTGGTGATAATTTTAGATAAAATGTTGAAGAACCATACATGTACAATGCACATGTACATTTGATAAATAAAATTGATGGTTATCCAGGGTGGGCGAGTAAATCTTCACAGAAAATCGATTCGAATTAAAATCGTTCGAAGAAACAATATCAGCAGCAGGGTTCATACCGTCAGGGAAAGTTGGGGAAATGAAATGTGGTCAGGGAAAGTCCGGAAAATCCTGACATTTTCAACATTAAGTCAGAGAAATTCACAATGTCTGTAAATTTGTTGTGGCACAACTATTTTTATTGGTATACAGTAAGTTTCTCATGAAAACATTAGAAAAGCTGTATTTGTGATCTATTTTTTTAAATATCACCTACGGCGTTTTCATTATCATAACTTTTCCTTACGAAAAATTCAACTAAAATGCATTATTTTTGTTAAAAAATGGCGCCTACAGCGTTTCCGTCATTATGAAGAATTTTTTAATATTTCAAAGGAGTCCTCAAAAATGCAGTGTTTGAGATCTAGTGGTTTCAACCACTAGTGTTAGTCATTATTAATTCTAATACACTAAAAATCTAATATTTCTTGAACTTTTTAAAAAATTTCGCCTATGACAGTCTCTTACTTAATAATATTATTATTTCTTCTTACAAACGTGTGGGTTAATTCCACCATTTCGTGATCAGATCTATAATTTCTCAAATTTCCGCCATACTGTATGTTTGCTTTGATCAAATCTGTAAAAAAAATGTTTCTAGTTTTTTTAACAGAAAAAAATACAAAAAATAGTTAATTGTAGTGTTGCAGATAATGTTAAGTGTAATCACATGTGACATTTTTTATTTGATATGGTAGTGAAATTAATCAGATTTGGTCAGTGAAAGTCAGAAAAATTGAGTGGCAAATTTTGGCTGGAACCATGAGCAATCTCAAGTGATTATTAACTTAATTATTGTGGTTCTGATACTTAAGATGTTTGCTCTAAATGACTGATGCAAATTGCTGCTAAAAGGTCGATTAAAACGATTCACCTGAGATTTCTAAGACACACTGTATAATGTATTCTGGGGCAGATTTTTTGGTCACCTTTAATATATTTTCTTGCAATCTCTCCTCCTTGGTTTAATTGTGTAATTAAATTCTTTAGATTTTTGCTGAATACAGAGGTAGTTGCCTTTTAATTAATGCCTCAATCTTCCAACCATGTGAATCGTTGGTGATAATGTTGTAATTTAATCTAAAAACATTTCCGAAAATCGTTTGTTCTGGTCTTTTTCAAACGTCTATTTGCAGCAAATGTCGGCACTTTGTTAGCAAAAATGCAAATTGAGGCCTTCTGAAAGATAATGGGAATTGGTTTCCTCTGATAAGATTTTTTATGACGCAATTTAAGCTTTCCAATAAATTAACTGACTAATAAATGAGCTTAAATTTGCAATACACATACATGTTCAGTACATAAATCATTCAGTTTCAGAATGTTTTGTGCAGTAAGGGAATAATGTTGTGAACAAAACAATTTGTGGATAAATTTCAGTATAGTCTATGCCTAATATATGAGCATAATATTTCAATTTCAACTCTTCTTGTCAAGAATACAAGAATGACCCCTGCTAAAGCTGTCGGAATTTACCCTTTTTATTTTTTATATTTTTGTATTTTTAGTATTTTTTGCATATATGTGTTTATGCATTTTTTAAACCTAACTGTTAATTTAACACCGTAATTTGATTTAACTGCCCCTAGCTGCCAGGCAATCATTACTAGCCTACCAACCATTAGGAATAAGGGACTATACCGAAATACAGCCGAAATTTTCACTATTTTGATCTGCTTTAATCATTTTTACAAAGAAGGTATATGCTTGGGCTACGTATATCCTAGAATCCATTTGGCTATGACATTGCCATTGAGCTTCTCAAGATGGATACATTTTATTGATATTCATTGCCCTTTAACAGTTTGTAGGGGAAAGGTAACCGTTAGATTTCACTGCCAACTGCTCCTTTAACTTGACAATTACTTATAACTATTGACCATCTTAGATTTGTATTTATTGCTCTGTACTCTACAGCTTTCACCGAGCCGTGGCTAAGTCATTATTTGCCCTAACCTTGGCATTTTTTTTTTGATGGGGGCTGTGCTAAAAGTATGGTAATGTTTTTGGTACCTATTTTAGGTTTGTTTCACATTTCCTTGCTGCTTCTTTGGTTTGCTAATGGAAGCATAAAAAATAATGTAAGTTTAGCTTGGAACGTTAAATCTTATTCATATTATGTGGTTTGTTGGTGACTGGAAGGTATAATATACCGAATTAGATGTGCCTAGAATTGTGTCGTGTGAAGAAGAATGTAAGAGATAGTATATTACTGTAGGTTGTCTTATAAGAATGCAAACGTGACAGATACTGAATATCTGAAGAAAAAATTTTAAGGAGGATGTGAATGAGAAGGTCTATAAGAATGTCAGGGGCCATGAGAGAAAACGAGAAATTGTCTGTACGTGTTTGCACGACAAAAGGTGAAATGCAGCTTAATGCTAGTGTTTCAAAGAGAGAATATGAGAATGAAATAGATGTGTTGGGATGGAGAGACCTGGTGAAGAAAGAAGAGATGAGCTAATGAGGGAAATAAATTGTAAGAGTGGGAGAGTAAGAAGAACAGTGAAATAGTTTATGGGAGAGAATAAAAATGGGGTGTGCTTTAGTATAGTCCCTGCTCCAAATGTGCACATTTTATGTGCTGTATATGTGAATTCTGCTCGTCAAGCAGAGGTCAATGACGCCTTTACTAGCTGTCATATTTTATGCTTTCATTTCGCCTTTAAAAGGGATAATAAGAAAGTGGGCTTCACCTAACGACTCGTTGGCTGGCAGTGATTGCCTGGCGGCTAGGGACAGCTTAAGTGGACATTACATGTACATGGGTAATGTTAGATTATGTTAGGTGCAGCATTTTTGTCAATTTCCTACACTTAGCATATGTAAAATATCCAAAGGAATAATGGCAATAACTTCTTTGGAGTGAATTGCATGTACTTCACTCCATTGAAGTTGCAGTATTTCAGTTATTAGTGTACATGTATATCCTTAACAGAGTTAACCCTACGAAAGAAACTGAGAAAAAGTTCATAAAAATCTACATGTAATTTTCTTGAAATAGTAAAGTAGTGTTGGTGAGGATGTTGTTGAGATTGGACAAAGAATCTAAGCAGAGATACTCGAGATAATCACTGATCAGCGTTGAGCACACTTTCAAAACTAAATTGAATTCGACAAAGAGTTTCTCACTATAGAAATTCACCAAAGGTTGTTCGAAGTCCGTATTTCGCTTTTGGTCACATGATACCAGTGGCCAACTTGAGGAGTTTGTGTTGATGCCATTATCGATTCTAGCGATTACAACGCCCCCTGCTGGCACTCCATGTGAACCAATCACACGAAATAAACTTTAGTTATAATACTTTTTTGCAAAATTTAGCACTTGCAACTAAACAGTTATTTTAATTAAGTTTTGTCATTAAGGATATAACTATGGCCACACTGTATGTCTCTTGCAAATCTAGTTCGACATGCAGGACAAGCTTAAGTAAGATAGATCATCTGCTTTCGTTAACTAACGGTTTTAAAATCAATTTTCTTAGTGAGGTTGCGCTCTATGACCACCCCACATGGAAAGGAAATACATTACAAATTGCAAAATATATTACAAATGCATTTGTCGTTTTCATCGCAACACAACATACATTTGGTAATGTATTTCAATGCATTTCAATAATGCATTCTACAATTCTAGCTCAAAGGATAGCCTTAAGCTTCAAGAAATTCAATTTGACAATGATGTCTTGGTGGTACCCACCGAATCTTAATTTGGGTTGATGGACTCACCCCACTACCACATGGTATTAAATTACTGACAGTAGGGGAACTGAGTTGAATTTAATTAAATTGAATGCATTATAAAATTATTGAATTTTAAATTTTATTTCATTGCCAGTTCTAATTTATTTATTGTATATTTGAGGTGTTTTTTAAATTCAGAATTGGGATTTTTAAACCTTGAAATTATGAAATACGAGTATATAGGAAGGCTTTTTGACATTTTACAAATCATGGAATTTAAATTGTATTATAGGCATTGCGCCCTTTAAACCCATCAACCAACCAACCAATTTAAATTGTAAGATGCATTCTTCAATGCAAACAGAATGCATTGCAATATGCATTCCATAATGCATTACAAACTGCTTAAAACACATTTTAAAATGCATTCGGAAATGCATTTTCGAATATATTTGTTAATGCAGTTTGAAACTATATTTGCCTCAATCTACAGACATTTTAAAATGTATTTTCCAAGGCGTGCCTTATAATGCATTTCTAAATGCATTTACATTACATATGAGACCCTGTATGGCTCCTGCCAATCTTCATACACTAAGTACAGCTAGATCTACTTCTGTTCTCGATGTTAAGTCAAGCGTGAGACATCGATTGAGTTTCGATGAGTCTTGTTTCTGTGTGTAAATCAGAGTCTGACATATCCGTAATTTCTCGTTTTTACTGTCTGAGCATGATCATCATCGTCTGTAGAAACGTTGCCAATGAGGGCTCCAATGAGCACTATTACCCCACGTACATTAATTCTGAGCAGTCATACGTTAGGATGCTAAACACCCTCGTTGCATTGGTCTTAAGGACAGCAAATAGATCTTTATTAGCCAAGCTACAACGTAGATAATGATTAAGAGATTGCAACGGTGGATGGCGACTGGTTGCTAGGTAAATTTTCACATTATTCCTGCTCTCCCCCCAGCTCTCCGCCATCATGCTCTTGGTGGATCAATAATATTGTCGTGGAATTCATCCTCCAATCCAGCCGCCTGGATATGGGTGTTTGGGCTCGGAAAACGATGCTAAAATCCGAGAAACAAGCACCCAAAGTAGGGGGTGATGCTGACTTCCCAGTTTTTCGATGCTCAGGAATGTCAGAGTTTTTTCCTAGCTGAGTGTTTGCATTTTTTTCCAACACCACCACCCCCTATGTCACTGCGAGGTGATAACGACGATGCTGTAGTACAAATCTCAGCCACACGTTGGTGAACTTTAACAAAATCCAAAGCCTGAGGAGTGGCTGGCTCGGCAGTTGCTCCAACACCACACTCCACTCGGATCTGCAGCGACTCAGCTCCTGGTGATGAATCGGTTTTAGTGGAAAAGAACGTTGGATTTTTTTTCATAGGAATTGGGAAGGAGGGCAATTGCAACGATTTAGGGCTCGTAAGATGCTTTGAGTATCATTTGGCGTTTACGTCTCGATGGACACTTTCGATAAGCCTCTGGCCTTGTCATCACCATCGTTGTAATTGTAAACATCGCGAACATCGACCATTACGACCCCCATCAATATTTGGGGTACCCAAATATTTGCCACGAGGAGTGTTATCGGCCACGTACGACTTGCTACTGTTGTCGCACATTTGTGACCATGTTCACGCAGCCTGAATCTCGGATTAACCTTTTGCTATCCACCCTCTTGGTCTTGACGAACATCTTGAGCGTCCATGGAATGCAAGGTAAATTTCTGGACTTTCTTCTAATTGATAATGGGGCTGGGGACGTTCAAGTAATGCCATAATCTTGGGGGTAGGGGTCAAGAAGTTCTCCCAGTGATGCATTATAAGACATGCATTGGAAAATATATTTTAAAATGTCTGTAGATTGAGGCAAATTTAATTTTCAAACTGTTGACACATATATTTGAAAATGTATTTCCGAATGCATATTGCAATGTATTGTGTAATGCAATACATGTGTAGTGCCCTACCGCATGGTATTAAATTACTGACAGTAGGGTACCGAGTTGAATTGAATTGAATACACACTGTAATGTAAGCTTGGAATGCACATTGCAATGTTGGAGAATGTATTGTGTAATGCATAGTGTAATGTATTCTGTTTGCATTGAAGAATGCATTTTACAATTTACATGTATATTCCGTCATTATAAAATGCCAAAAGCCTCGCTATATTTCATAATTTCAAGGTTTCAAAATAAAGTTATAAATTCAAAAATACATCATTTTCATTAAATTCAATGTAGCACACATAACCTTTGCAAGTATGTAGTTTCAAATACATCGTGAAATACCGTACTCAAGTCAGTATATTGAACCTTGTAAAATGCATTAGCGAAATGTATTTTTGTTTATATTACCAAATATATTTCGTGTTGCGATAAAAACGACCAATGTATTTGCAATATGTTTTGCAATTCGTAATGCATTTCAGGATGCATTTGAATTGCATTTTCTTTCCATGTGGACTAGCCAAGTGGATTAGCAATGCAATGACACCATGCATGATAATGGAAGTGAGGGGGAGGGAGGGTGACCAAGTTCAAATCAATTCAACTCAATGAACTCAGTACCCATGTGTGGTATGTGTGGGATGTGGTGGGGGTTAAGCTATTAACCCTAGGGGACGTTCAAGTATTATGTCATTATCTTATTGGGAGGGGGTTAGCCAAATGATCGAATGATGTCAGAATTTTCATTGTATGAAACCTTGGGTTACACAGACAGTTTTACAATTATGTTGGTGCCCACCCTAACGCGGTGGTATGTCCCGAATAAATTGGGTTGATGAATTAACCCCTCTACCACATGATATTCACTTATGTTAGGGTACTGAGTTGTTGCCTTTTCTGGTTTGATATTGGAGGTTCACTAGCGTGAAATATGTTTGAAAATTCCCCGAATGCAAAACATAATTTAAGTTGGGACATTCCCATGCGACTTGCATTTGTCTGTTAGCATATTCTTTATTTTTATTTGTGTGTGTGCAAAATTTATTAATTTAAGGCAAACGCATCTAAGTGCTTATAAACTCCTTTTTCAGACAAAGTAACAGTTTAAATTTGTTTGTCTTAGTGTTATTTTCGTAATTGCACTCGCTGATGAAAGCATACATTGGTCGTTATTGTTGCTGTTTCATTTATAATTTTAAAAAATCAGATATAACAGTAATATTAGTTTAAACAAGCTCACGTGTTTAATTTGACTGTATTTTATTTATTAAGTTTCGTTGCTTTACAAAATCTTTGAAAATTTTAGTCACATGATTTTTGTGTGAAACCCTGACAAAAAACTTTTAAGAGCCCAAATGTCTTGTGTTTAAACATTTTTCTTACACTTACTCGGGTTTGTGGTTTTATCTAATACTGACTTAAGCATATTTAAAGTCACGCATTCAACTAAATTAGTTAAATCGGTTTATCCACATTTAGTATGGCATTAAGTTGTTAAACCTTTTACTAAGAATTAATTGATGGTAAAGTTTACGTGACACGTGAATGTAATCTTAAATACATTTGCTGTACTAAATAATTACTGAAACGAAACACGATTAGGTTCTTTCTAGTCTGTAATGAAATACTTTCATAGCTGTATCCGAGCAGAAATTGCTTATTGTTCGAAAATTTAACCACGACTAAATGAAAAAGCAATGTTGATCTGGTAAAAAACCTGATTTAGCAAATTGTTTCCCGTGGAATTTAAAACTCTTCGTGCAATGTACAGTTTTGATGACTTTCATTACACGTAAATACAGTATGTTAATATTAGTTTTGCTTTTCAATCATGTTTTTATAGGGTGATCATAAAGTTCTTCCCCATTACAAACAATTTTGTAAAAACTGTTAGCTACAAGGAACACATTTTGGAAAAAGATACTCTTAAGTTTATTTCATGTATTTGGTTAACATATTGAATTTAGAGGGGGCTGGGTGATATCATTTGCAGTGTTCTGGCATATGCCATAGTAATTTCCTGTCGAATTCGTTTTAAATGGCTTAATATTTCGCAATTCTCATATTGCTTCGTAGTTGACAATTGGAAAAGCTTCCCTTTAATAACTGTTGATAAAGTATTGGTTTTGACAGATGTGCGTACACCTTTATTATAGGCTTGTGGGACATAAGTATAGAGGCCTGGTCTTATGTATTATTCAGGTTTGCTCAGCAAGACCTCCCCCAGATGAGGTTATTAATGATCCCCAGGAATATGACCCGCACTTTTTATATACAAAATACATCCACGTAAGATTGTACTGAGGTTAACATGGCGTACACAGTTCCACTTTCATTAGATTACGTTGGAATCCTTGTAATTTCCTGTACAATGTGTACATCCTAATACAACGGTAACTTTCATTGTGCCTGGTAGACATTATTTCTAATGAACTTATCCGCATGTATACGAGTGGGAAAACTGTTTTTGCTGTTCACTTCATCTTACAAATTGCATTTATGTATTAATGCTGCTAGGAAAATCTCATTAAACATATGCTCGCTGCAAACACCATAAACATGCAGTCATGTTTCATAAAATGGACCAGTCATTGAACTTACCATAAAGACTATGGGGAAGGAAATGATGCACAAAAAAATCACAAATATGGTGATGTATGGATGCATTGCTAGTTCATACGAAAACAATGAAAAAATTACTGTGAAAAAAAGATGGGCTTTCTAGATCTACTGAAAAAGCTGATGGATCAAAGATAATATAAGGACCAAAAACTTTGTTTTTTGGTTAGCTATCTCACTGTTTTTGCCCTTGTTTTTGTTGATTTATCGTAATTTTTTGTCTTCTCTGCAAACTCTGCAAACTCTAAGTAAAAATCCCCCATTATTTTAATGTTTTTCCCATGTAGTTTCAGGACAGCTGAGATATATTGATTTAGTGTTGTTGTGAAATGTATCTTCTTAGAATGCTGGCGTTGTTAAAATGTACGAAACTGTGAAATAGGACAGAACCTAAGAACTCTGACAAACAGTACCCATTAAGTACAAGTGTTAACGTAAATCTGATTTAAATGTTTTCCAATTTAGATGCCATTGTCGATTCTAGTGAGTACAACGCCGCCTGCTGGCACTTCCTGTGAACCAAATACATGAATTAAAAAACTAGGAGCTCTTACCTTTTCACAAAATTTGCTACTTGTAACTCTTAACATTTTAAGTTAATTGTTGTAATGAGGTTTAGATTTTATGATGACACTGTCAACTGCATCGTGCCTTTGTAGTCTTGGAGACTTTCTCAATGATTGTGGTTATAAGACTAGGAATTCTACCTTTATCCAAAATTTGTTCCTTGAAACTCTACCATTTTTAAAACTTAATTTTGTAATGAGGTTAAGATTTTTTAATCACACTGTAAATTGCATCTTGTCTTGGTAATCGTGGAGAGTTTCTCAGTGATTTTTAACATTTTTAAATTTAATTTTTGTAATGAGGTTACGATTTTATGATCACACTGTAAACTGCATCTTGTCTTGGTAGTCTTGGACTTTCTCATTGATTTTCTCATGTTTAAACGTAATTTTTGTAATGAGGTTAGGACTTTAAGATCATACTGAATACTGCATCTGGACTTCGAGACCTAAGTGATTATGTCAATGCACATGTACAATAAATCTAGATAGAATCATGGTGATACAGTCAATGTTCAATCATTCAACATAATCATCAAAATGCCAGAAATTAAGCTTTGTATTGCGATTTGATCCCTAGGCGTTGTCGTTTTAATTCCTTCGAGAAATTGATAGCCTAATTTAATTTGGTCTTTTTTTAACGATTCATTTTCATTATCTCACGAAATCCTCAATTGCTATATGGCAACTATAGGAAGACCCAAATTAATTTCGGATAGCTAACGGCGTTCAACCTGGCGTGAAACTAATAAATGCAAATGGATTTCGTTTAGCTTCTGATGCTCCAAGAAATTGATTTTGTTTTAAGACGCTTAATGGACGACCTCCCCAAGGCAAAAGCCATTTTTAGTTTTCACACCCTGATGCTCTTGCACCAGAAGATGAGATTGCACTCATCTTTTTTTTTGTCCTTTTGCGTTGCCGTACACCCATAACCTCACAGAAGTCAAGCTGCTTACTAAAAACTGGATGAGAGAGCACTACCAACCATTAGATGGATTTGAAATCCCGATTGCGCTATTGATATTACCTTCTTCAAACCAGCCTCCAGTCCTACCTCAATATACGGGTCATCCATAAAGGACGTCATTTTCTGACCAACAATTTTTACGGATTTGACATATTTTTACTTCAGGATAAACTTGGGAATCATCAATTCGTTTGCATGCTGTATTGATGTTCTTTTCAAAATGTTATTGTATTGAGGCAATTTAAGTAGTAACAGCTGGGATGAGCAGGCAAAAGACACTGATTAAATTGACAAAGAATGTCCCAATTCAAATGCTACAGTACAACGAGAACATTTTAGAAAGTCTAAATCACAAAATAGCGGTTACTAGCCAACAATCTTGTTAAAGGACATAGCAAGCTTTATATTAATAATTAAGGGAATGCCATGGGCGAATTTTCTGAAAAATTACTATGGAAATAGTGGATTTTTGGTAGATTAGTATTAGTAAAGATGTCAACTTCTTCCGGGGTCACCCTGAAATGACATTTTCAACGTCCCTGACTTTTCCAGGTTTTTAGGAACGCGGTAGGCGAACTTTTTTTTAACAAAATTCAGCAGAAATAATGTATATTAGTGAATTTTTCATTAAAAATATTAGGGAAAGTGAACGATAATGAAAACGAAGTAGGCGACATTTTTATAAAAAGTCCAATTGACGATCCGGTCGTCACTTTCCTTGAACTGCTATGTCCGGCAATGTCCGGTTTACAAAGACCCCCCTTCCCCGGACGTCCATTATGGATGGCCCCTAATAACACATGAATGTGATTCCGATGATGTCTGGGAAATTATTCAGCTGTCGTGGTTCCCCCAGCCAGCATTCATAGCTTAGAGCATATTGATTTTCGCTGTAATTAGCCAGCTAAAAACTGGCTTTTCCTTCAAATTGTCTTCTTATTGAAGGATATTTTCTTTGGGCTCTATTGAGTGTGCGCACGCATGCAAAACAGCCTTTTTGATGGCGCTATAAAGTGTTTTCACCATATAATACAGCCAGCCATCTGCAGGAAATCACTTGGGCCTTTTGTATTCATCATTTTACTTTATAGCGTTTGAAACATCTTATTTCTGCTCGCACGATGTTTAAGAAAGCCTTTTTCCATTTGCCAACTTTATACCCACATACACTTTCTGCCATAATAGAATTTGAATGGGCCTTAATTAAACCTTATTGGAGCTCTGGTACGTCATTTTATGCTGGCTGATTTTTTGTGAGTCTTTTGTGTTTTGGCCTTTATAAGCCTGGCTTTGCAGTGCCTCGAAATGGAACTGGAAAACGGTTAATAGAACTTAAGTCAATCCTAACTGCAAATATGCAAGTTGAATTACAAACACGATTAACATTTATGGTATGGCGTTAAGCAGTGTACCAGTTTTTTCAAGATTTTCATTATTGGTTATAAGTGAGTGCTTTAACTTTAATTACTAATATTGTTTGCTCTTTCAAAAAAGTGTATGGTTATAAGCAATTTTAATTCTCAGCAAGTGACATTTCGTGAAATACATGATTGGTTAACAGAGTTCCAACAGGCGGCACTGAAATCGCTATATGGCGTGTACATGTATATGTAGGGAAAGCTCAATGTGTTTTCTGGTACTGTATATCGTGATATCAAATTATCGATCAGTGTCAAGTGTAATTTCAACGAAAATTGCATACAAGAGAGATAACTACACTAGAAAATCTCACTTTATGGAAAGTCAGGGAAAAGCAGGGAAATGAAAGTGCCAGGGAGTGTCAGAGTATTCGTGACCATTTGCCTAAATGTCAAAGAAATTGAGATAGTTTTCATCAGCCAATTGATCTGTTATCATCTTTTTTATAAATTTGGGTTAAAATCCATAATTCTCCTTATTTTTTTTATAAAATGTCAGGGAAATCCACTTGAGAATTTAAGTGGGAACTTTGCAGATATTGGGCTTAACGCTTTCTGTGAACCAAATACGTGAAATAACATACTTTAGATCTGCTCTTTTTTTTAAAAAATTTGGTCCTTAATTGTAACTAACAGTTTTTAAAATAAATATTTGTAATGAGGTAGGACTTTATGATCGCCCTGTATAACAAAATATTTGAAGCCTGTTTTAGTTTCTAATAAATATTTTCTGCATCTCCCTGTATTCTCCTGAATCATGTACATGTACATGAATATCGATACATGTATGCTCTATTGTATGTTTAAATTACAGGTTCATTAACAGAAGTATTGAAGCCAAATTAAATTTGGCCGAATTACTGCACATGAATTTCGTTGAGTTACAATATGAAAAAACACTGCATATTTAATTCTCAGCTCATGTATTAGCTTTCAATGCATTAAAACAGCAATGCTTTCAGGCGAGCTACTGTTGGTAAATGCAGTTAAATAAAGGGTGTAACACAATTATGTAATTAAATTTCTGTCACAAAGTTTGTAATAAACAGAGGCTGCAAGCACCAATTGCATTATTCAGGCGCAATTAGGTTATGCACCAGCCAATTTAGTTTGACAGGTCGTTTAGAAACACAAAAGTTCCACACCGTTTGTGGCATTATTTAGGTGTCATCCTATATAGACTGCCATCCACAATGCAATCTATAATGCATGTTTTGATCTATTCGGAGGAGCTAGACTTCTATTAGTTGTCATGGTTACCCAACAGAATCCAGTTTGAATGTGTTCAGCTGAAAGCTGTAGGCGATTTAATGTTTATTCGGCATGATATTATACTCCAGTTTCGCAGTTTTCCCATATTCTAGTAGCTTGATCACCAAGAGCCATAACACGAGTCGTATACATGTATTTTCTTACATGGATGGGGAATTAATGAAGGACCTTCTACATGTCATCTAGTGATCATGTTCATCCATGCAGCATCTCTTTTAGTGTAGGTTATTTGTACCGTATAATGGATCATTTCATTCATGATATCAATTTCATTAATGGGGAATTGCGCGTTGTGGTTGTCATGGTGTTGATACAATGGCTGATATCATGAAAAAGTTCTTGACAATAACATTTGAAAAGAACATTGGATATTATACGTATTTGAAATTCTTTATTCATATCACAATAAAGTATGTTTACGTTATTGTCAACAAGTATAGGATTGAAATATAAATATTATGTGTACATGTGGAGCATTTAGTATATCCCAACTTTAATTGGACCATACTGAATTTTAATTACCAATAGATTTTTAAAAGTATACCTCGAATATCTTTGCTAAATGAGTATGTATACACGGTGCCTCAAAAACACTCTGCCATTTCCTAATTGTTCCTGCATTTTTTTATTTGTAGCAAGCTGTGATCAGGTGTTTCGCAGTGATGTCAATAAACTTGGCAATTTTAGCAGTCCAGGCAATCCCCATCCCTATCCAGCAAGAATAAATTGCAAGTACACATTCACAGGCAGAGGTAAAGAGAGAGTCCAGATCATTTTTACCGAATTTGACCTCTATATGCCTGACGACCCCAATGAAGAAAGCATTAAAAAGTAAGTCGCACTGTTTTAAAACAGCCATTTTTTAATTAAGAAATTGATACATGTTTTAAAGCAGGGTTCATACCGTCAGGGAAAGTCAGGGAAATGTTGACATTTTGACCAATAAGTCAGGGAAATTCAAGAGGAAGGCAGGGAAATTCATAATGTCTTGATAATATATGTCTTTTGATTGATATAAGTATTTCATGAAAAGCATTAGAGAAGCTGTATTTGTGATTTACATTTACTAAAAATTTCGCATCCGACGTTTTCATTATCATTTCTTATCATAGCATTAATTTTCCTTATTCGCCTTTCTGTCATTATGAAGAATTTTGGTTTAATATTTCAAAGAAGAACTCCTCAAAAATGAAGTGTTTGAGATCTAGTGTTTTCAAACACTAGTGTTCGCATCGTTATTTGTATTAATACACTAAAATTCAATATTTCTTGTAATTCAATAAAATTCCGCCATATGGTATATTAGCTGGGATCGAATCTGTAAAAATCGTTTCTTGAAATTGTCTGACAATTTTCCAAAAAGTATCTGGAAAAGTCAGGGAAGTGTTGCAGATAAAGTTAATTTTAATTACATCTGACATTTTTTTATAAGTCAGGGGAATTAATCATATTTGGACAGGGAAAGTCAGGGAAATTGAGTTGCAAATTTTGATATGAACAATGTAGAGGAGCAACTTCACATTTAACTTCATTCGAAATTAATAGTACATCTGCATGTCTACACTTAAAAGCAAGTTTCTTAAAACATGGAACCATTGAAAAGTCGCAATTAATGTTTTTTTTTTAATTAATTATTAAGTCGCGCTGGTTTTATTTTTAAATGGAAAAAAACAATTTTTTTAAAGAAAATACATTTTCTTAAGAAAGCAACGTTAGAACAACAACTTTACATTCTGCCTTCGATCGAAATTAATATTGCATCTGGCTACACTTAAAACCAATTTCCTCTCAACATGAAAATTGCAACTGAAAAGTCAATACTCATTTAGAGCAAAGACGTGTTTATTTATAATGTACATTCTCCCTGAAAACCTTTTACTTTGAAATGACACTTGTAAGGCACGTACTGCCGCATGCACCTTTGTCAATATGAGGTCATTACGATGAAAATGTTATAGTTCCTCGCCAGAAAAATGTATCTTCAAAAAAAAATTGCGATTTTGATTTTCGTAAATATCGATCCGAGCAGCATTTTTAGCAGGTCTCGGAGTCTTGTTGGTAAAATTCCCTCATTCCTAGAAAGGAAACATTGCGTTAAAATACCGCTATAAACTCCAGTTTCTAACGTACTTCTGACATCATACAAGTCTTCAAAACCATTAGGGAATATTACTTATAAACACCCTCTGCTAACGTCGATGTTGTACATAGCTCAGGGCTTTTATTATTAATCAGACGTTCTTGTCCAATTTACGACTCACTTTGGCTGCAGGCTTGTCATTAAATAATCTCATGAATATATATCAGAGATTGCAGACGCTCTGTATTTATTCAGAGACGATAAAATACAGCTAGTGCGAATATTAATACCACTCGTGCCGCAAAGATATAACCGAATTAGTGCGAATGAAAGCGAATGTAGCAAAACTGTTATAAATTATTATTTTTGCAACGAATATTCGTTCGTCTTTCAAACAGAGATAAATATATATTTTACCTTTTTTTTCTTTGAATTAATAAATTCTTCTGACAGCATTCTGGGAAATTGTGAAATTCCTCATAATTTATTATGAAATATAAAGCTGTAACATGGAATAGTCCCTGATGTTGCCTTGCTACACCATTGACATAATGGTAAAGTGGGCTTCTCCTAATAGCGCGCAGGCTGGCAGTGATTGCCTGCCGCTGGGGCAGCTAAATAATGGTTAGGTTAGGCCAGGTTATGTCAGGGTAGTTTAGGTTAGGTTATATCAAATAGAATAACAAAATAACAAAATTAAAAAAAAACATGAAAAGGATCGATTGCTACAGCAAGGACTAGTGTCATTCTTGTCTACTGGACAAGTAGGTTGCAAATATACTGTACATACAGTATATCATGCATATTTGAAGCAGGGACTATTCCATAGTATATTATCTGAAAAATATTTTCGCTATATCTGCACAATTTGACTATAAAATGGTAGCCAACGTTAACAATAAATTGTTCGCATTCAATTTATCATTGACTCGAACAAAATTTCACTATTTGTTTTCGATTTTTCTGCAAAAAAAGTATTTTTTAAAAAATGGTCTTCATTTGATGTATTTCAGTTGCGAAGGAGTTGATGTCGTCAAGGCCTTCATACAAATAAATGGCCAACCTGAAAGATTGGATAACTTTTGTGGAAAGCAGATACCCAAGCAGATTATGTCAAATGGCCCAGCAATGTCGCTGGAGTTTCAAAGTTATCAGTCATCGAGTCAGTCAAGAGGATTCAGAGCAATGTATCGATTTGTATCAAGTAAGTTGAGGACAAGTGTACTTGTCACCGCCGTTCATGGGATTTCTGCCATGTGCAGAATAGTTGAATTTCATGTAACTTTCCAGAGAACATTGTTCAATTTGATTAAATACCTATTTCCACAACATATTTCCTAAGAGGAGTAAAGCCCCATGCAAACATGAATCATGATTGTATAAAACAAATTACTTTACGTCATGATACTTATGCAGGGTGTCCCACTCAAAAGTAGCCAGGCTCTAAACGTATTTATCCATTTGCAGCTACTTTTACGTGAGATACCCTTTACATGTGCATTGTTCTTTGAATTGATTTCAAGATTCAGTTTTTGTTCAAGCAGTAAATGCCTCTGCAAATTATTAGTGTTGAATTTCTGAAATTAAGGTATCATTTGTTTTTATGAGCAGTTCTCACCAATTGGTTTGCAACTGATTATTTAATTGAAATTAAAGTTATCACGAATATTCCCAATTTACTAATTTACTAATTCCCAATTTACTAACAACCTAATATTTTGACATCAGCCCACTTCGCTCTAAATATTACATGTAAAACCAGCTATAACGACATGGATCCTTATTGCTTCTTTCTTCTTTCTGATATTTTCAAACAGTGTTCATTGTGGCGTATAGCTATTTTCTAGTAAATGTACATATGTTTCTCCCATCAGATTTTGGAATTACTTCAGGTAAACAAGATAACAAAACAGGTAAGTTCGACGAGGAATAATATTAGGTTGAATATTGATTCTTGAACATTGCAAATTCACTGTAGCTCAGTGTAACATGTTATTTTTCTACTTTTCAGTTTGTGGCTTTGTGTTCAACAGCAACGAAACCACCAATGGCACATTCACTTCTCCAAATTTTCCTGGCTACTATCCCCGCAATACTGAGTGCCATTACTTTTTCAATGGCAAGAAGAAAGAAAGGGTCAGAGTGACCTTTGCATATTTCGACATAGAAGGCATGTCTCCGTAAGTATTTTAAAATTTAATTATATTACATACTAGTATACTGAATAATCATCAGCATGAACCTGTTGGGCTGGACTATTTCTATTTGCACAAAGTGATTTTTTATAATATGACTTTTTCTTAATTTTCAGGTGTGAAATGCAAAGTGCCAGTGACTATGTCGAATTTTCAAATTTCCCATCAACCGATAGGAAAATAGCACGGCAGTGTGGTTTGAATAAACCCGATCCGATGGAATCGGAACGGAATTTCTTCAGGGTTACTTTTCGGTCAAACCATAGGTTTGACGGTACTGGATTCGAAGCATTTTATCAATTTGTAAATAGCGATGGTAAGTCTAAATAGCAAGTACGTAGCATAGAAAGTGTATTTCTAGAAAAAACTTGATGAAAAATTTCCATAGCATAAACTAGAGAAATGAGATAATTATTAATCTTAAAACATTAAGTTTGTAGATCCCATTTCATGACAAGGCTTTGCTTTAAAGATTGTTTCCACAACAGACAATCATTTATTTGTAGTTGTACTCAGACCAGAATTGCATACGTGTATAATGTCATCACACATTCTTGCTTTAAGACATTGACACATTCAACAATATGTTAAAATCATAAACATACATATTTATGATTTAGAATGCATTGTATGTGCAACTTGTATGTTGATACATTTTTATTTCTGTTATACAGAGGGATCAACAATAATGAGGGTCTCACCGTCGAGTTCACCATGTAAATATTAGCATGTTTCATTTTGCAACCAACTTCTACAATAGATTTAATTTAAACATATGTATTATATGTGACTTGATTAATTCGCTTTGTTTCC
This sequence comes from Kryphioiulus occultus, assembly GCA_034687865.1. Lineage (NCBI taxonomy): Eukaryota > Metazoa > Arthropoda > Diplopoda > Julida > Julidae > Kryphioiulus > Kryphioiulus occultus. Next base: position 1,473 of record JAQGAF010001129.1, on the reverse strand, counting down.
CTATGATTTCAGGTGTAAAATCTGATTCAAGTTTGTTCACGATACACATGGTTGTCATGACACTGTTGATTTTCCTTCAGTGAAGGAAAAAACAGTGTACAGTGTATTTCCAATTCAGTTTGAGAAAAATGACAGGAATACAAGAATGTCTAGGCGCAAAGGAAATGTGTGCTATTCTTTGTCAATGAAGCAAGCATCATTCCTGGATTGTGTCCTGCAGATGAGCAATACTGTGTAATCTGAAGGTCTCGTTGTCTACCAGAGCTACAACAATAAGACAGACATATTGTGCTGCGAAACAAAACGAGTCCTGTGATTGTGTGACTGTGCAAAGGGAGAATCAGGGGGAAAACTACAAATGGCGCATTTTCGATACAATTCCTCGGTTGTTTTCGTGAAAACAAGGTGAACATGACTGACCATTTTGACGCTCAATCCAATTCGTGTGAATGGACCATTGATAGCATCGAGTATTTTGAAATCATTTTTAATTCCGAATATCATCATCAATAATAGACTGCACACGAACAAATCCGTTGTCACCAGGAATGGGAAAACTGTGAATACTTCTTTTATATTAACGGTGCACTTTCCTATGAATTAGATTTCTTTGGTTGTCTGTTAATAGCATGTAAAAGTGAGGCAGTTCAGTGCAGCCGAACAACGTGTTTTACATTGACTCGAGATAATTATATGAACTGTTTTTCCAGAATTTCGTTGTTTTTTCTGCAATAGTTTGTATACAATTAATTACGTTGTATGATAGACTGGCAACTAAAAATTATTAGTAAATTGAAAACCGAGCGTTGCTTAATTAATTGTTTAATGGAGTTTGCTGTTATGGATTTACATAAATTTCAAATTGGTAAGGTGATTTTTCTGGTTTATAATTCATGTATATAATTCACAACAGTTTCAGCTCGAGAATTTTCAGCAAGGTACTCAACGAATTTCTGGATAGTCTCTCGTATATTAAGGTAAGAATATTTCGTATTATTTTAATGTCTTACGTGATGTAAAATTGACTTTTGTCTGTTTGGTGTTGATGCCTATACATTCATACAGGAAACAACGTGCCTTCCTGTTTGCCTACTTTCTGTAGGGTTTTCTCATTTTTGTGTAAAAATGAAATACATGTACATGTATGTCATAGAGAAGAAACTATGTTGTGGCTTCAATGTGGTTTGCTACATGTACACCTGATACCTGAACGCCATGTCATTATCCCTACATCACCTTTCAAAATCCCTAATTAAAGTTACATAAGCCGCGTATTTAGTTAATTACTGTACATGTAATTAATGAAACTTGCTTGCACTACGAGTTCCTTTTAAATCGTAGTTTGCCCTCGAACGTGTACGTCTACAGCTGAACCTTAGCGAAAAGGTGTAACAGCCCTAAGAGGGCCCCTACACGGCAAGTAATACTGTCAGTCACGTAAGAATCAGTAGTACTGACAGTATGCTTCAATAA
>JAQGAF010001128.1:0-35061 GCA_034687865.1 Kryphioiulus occultus | reverse complement strand
AAGCTGGACTTACCTCTTATGTCCGAACAGGACAATCAGTGACAAGGAGAATTATAGACACGTTCTGGTGTTCATCATACTGTGCTCTCTCGATGATTGGTCATAAGTGGGGTTTCTGCCGTGTGCGGGTTTTCTTCGTCGTAGTCGGTGGTAATAGGTGGCGCTTTTCTGGTGTGGTCAATTTGGGCATAAACAGTGGGTTCTGTCGTCCTACGTGTGGTCACTGGCACTGCCCGCTGGTTATTGGGCAGCTGCAACTCCGCATACAAGACGTCCTCGTTCTGGAAATATAACGGACAAGCAAAAGTTTCAAACAGTGCCGATACCGTATTTTGCTACAGTTCAAAGTTCAGAAGCTTGACCAACCTGTTTCAACCTATTGGCTTGATTCCTGGCATTGTTCAGATTTTCGTATTCACGATGGACAGCGTTGAAATTGGGCACGTTCTCGTATATTCTGTCGTTGGTGTTGTTCAACTTCTGAGCCATTTTCTCGTGCACGTCATCGTATAAGTGATCTGCGAGGATAATTGATGTAATCAAAATACATGTAGATCATTGTTAGGATTTGACAAATAATCGACTTATGCATACACACCATCGTCTGTTGGCACTATGTCCGGATTTTTTTCCTCGACAGACTCCATGTCATCCATTTCCTTTTTCAGAGGGGTGTGTGCTCTGAATTGAAACCAAAAATGAGCAAATAAGTCAAACACATGAGAAACAAACAATATTAAACACACAACCTACCTGTCGACTGATTCAACTGCACCAGCTTGCTTCTTCTTCTCCTCTTCAGAGTTGCGAAGTCTCATCACAACCACAATGGCCACAGCCACAAGAACCAGAGCCACCACAATGCCAATGAGGACACCCAAGACAGGGGTGATGGTGAACATGGCAGGTGCACCTGAATTGACAAACAAAAGGTGACACTCGTAAATCGCTCGATTCATTAGCACCGGTCTAAAATAATCCTGAGTAAAATAATATACACTCTAAAATACTAAAATGTGCCAGTGACGACTTGGCACCCATGTATAAAGTAATAAACGTCCTTAAAGTGATATTGAACAATTTTTATTGGCCCAAATCTTTTTGTAAAAGAATATTACTAAAGGAACTACAAAAAACATAAAATATGGAAGCAAAAATATCAAACTTGGTAACAAAAATATCACAAATCATTTACAAGATGTTGGAAGAAACTGTTAATATTCTTCCTGGGATTCTTGGGCACCCTGTATAACGAGATTTAGGTTTCTTATTTTCTTTTAATTGAATAATTTCAAAAACATATAACATTATACATGTATAATTTCTGATTAAAATACCACCCACATGTAATGGTAATGCATTTAGAAATGCATTATAAGACATGCAATGGAAAATATGTCTCATATAGTGCATTTTAAAATGTCTGTAGATTGAGACAAATTTAGTTTCAAACTGTATCGACAAATATATTTGAAATTTCTTTGCAATAAGCCACGGAATGCATATTGCAATGTGTTAGTGCACAGAAGACTATGTTGTGTAATGCAGAGTGAAATGTATTGTTTGCATTGAAGAATGCATTTTACAATTTATATTCAATGCATTGTAAAATGTCAAAAGACTCGTTATATTTCATAATTTTAAGGTATAAAAAATCCCTTCCTGAATTTAAAAAGTTAAAATATTCGATAAATAAATTAGAACTGGCAATGAAACAAAGTTTAAGATTCAAAAATACATCAATTTCATTCCATTCAATGCAGCACACATAACTTTTGCATGTTTGTAGTTTTAAATACATTGTTCAAATATACGAGTGAAATGCATTTTTGTTTACATTACCAAATGCATTTCGTACTGATTTCGTGTTGCGATAAAAGACAATACATTTGCAACTTATTTTGCAATTCGTAATGCATTTCACAATGCATTTGCTTTCCATGTGGGTCTAGCAGATTAGTTTCTGAGATGGATGTATGAGGTGCAACCGTCAAAGATCGGGCCTCTAGTCAAACAGATCGCAGCGCCCCCTATGTGCTTCTGTATGCCTCCAAATTCCAACAGTGTTTCAATCTGGGTTGTTGCAAATGTCCAGAACCATAAAAGACAAATGCTCAGGAAGCAGTAATAGGCAAGAGGCATGTAAGCCCAGCTATTTAGCTTATTCATCCAGTTGTCCGACAACAATGTGAATGCCTTAATGGGGGTATTTTCTGCCCAACATAGTCTGAAGTTGGTTTAATGGCCCTAACCTCTTTGATACCCAATTACACGGCTAGCAATCTTTTCCCACTAATAAACACTCCCCTAGCACGAGCCAAGAATTTTAATTTGCATTCTGCTGGCGCATTTGGGCGCCTCCATGATTAAGTAAGTGAAATTAGCCCATTACGAGGGAGTGTGTCCCAATCCAGAGCTGAACGCAACAATGCCCCCAGCTAGCATACTCTGCATTAATTTTATTTTTCTTCGCCATTCAAACAACACTCTGGACATTAGAAGCAGCGCCAAAGGGCAGATTTTCAAACATTCTTCCCACTCAAATGGCCCCTATATAATAATAACAAGTGCACACGGCATGCGTGATTAACCAAGGTAGACTTAATGACTGAGAAAGACATTTGGACCGCCAGCTGGCTGCCATGGCAACGCCAAATGAGATGCCAAAGAGGCCAAGGAAACGGCATTTTAGTGGAGATGCCAAAGGGGGGAACCACTCGGACCCAATGTGCGCATGTGCACCACTAAGCGGTTAACCGGTTAACCAGTTCCACCATGCAGTCATTATCCTCAAGCATCGATTAGTCTTCATACTGCTTCCAAAGTCTGAATAGAAGAGGAAAGATAAGAAGTCATAAGAAGTCATCCCAGAATCTTCCTTAAAGATTGTTTCATTTTTAAATCTAAAATCAGAAAATTCTCTTAAGAATATTGCTAACTATGCAGGATATTTCACATGGATGGACAATGTAAGACCAGGAACAGCACATTGGACAGAATGTAAGTCCAGGAGCAGCACAGAGTTGGCAATGTGAGACCAGGGCAACACAGGGTACAGTGGAAGTCTGGGGGTAAAGACAGGTCTTACAATGAGTAGTAGCTCTGGTCAAACACACACGTGAAATTTTAACACAGCTTAGGAAGCAAACAAAGATCAGCAAAGCTAGCACCTGTAAGACCAAGTACAGTAAGTCAGTCAAGGTGAAACTTTAGAATGTCAAAGCCAGAAAGTTGGAAAGTTGGAAAAATGCTGAAAATAAAATGGCAATATGGGTTTGTCAATTGGAGTAAATTTGGGAAGGTAGGAAAATGGTGAAAATAAAATGGCGTTATGGGGATGTCAATTGAAGTCAATTTGGAAAGGGCGGAGACAAGATTGCAGATAATGCCACACAGACAATGTTCTCCAGAATCGGGGATTCAGCCTTTAGGTGTTGATGTTCCATGTCAGAGAGCCTTATATAAGGTTAGCTGGTCCCATATTGGAGCAATGTCAATTGGAGTCAATTTGTGAGGGTCGAGGACAAGATTACAGAGACAGTTTCACAGACAATGTTCTCCAGAATCACCGATACAGCCTGATGGCGTTTATGGACCATGCCTGGGAGTCTTACATAAGGGTAGCTAGTCCCATGTTGGAGCAATGTCAATTGGAGTCAATTTGGGAAGGTCGAGGACAAGATTGCAGAGGCAGTCTCACAGACAACTTTCTCCAGATAGTCTTCTCCAATTGTACTTTTTTGCTTTTTACTCCTTTTAGCATGAGTTGGTCTTGTTACCCCTTTCTGGTTCTGTGCTCTTCCTGATCATTGTCTGGGTGCTGTTTTGTCTTGTAGGCATCGTGACCTTAAACCCTACCAACCAACCAACCCAGGGATGCTAGCGCCACCTGGAACTTGCTGTCCAACTATATAAAGGGAGACACCCCCAGCTCAAAGTGGGCATGACAAGGGCCCTGACAGAAAATATCCCATTACAGACGCTTGCCACTCCGTATGGTCTTCGGCATAGACCGGCAAGTTGCGCTGAGGGAATCGGAGTATCAAATGTTGTGCTTGTCACAAGAAAAACTTGACAGAGACAAGAGAAAGTGCAGTTGACTGGATAAAGGCACAGTTGCAGAACTGCTGTGCGAGTCCAAGAGTGTCCATCGCAATTTCGCCCCAGACCACGTCCCGCTGTCATGTTCGGAGTCGTCAAATGCTTGACCACCGGGCATCGCGATATTCCTCCGGAGGCTGGAAGGGTCACTGAAGAGTCTTTCTGAGGCAAGGGCCAAACATGGCGTCTAAAGCCCTTCAGGAGGTTTGTCATCACTTGTCAGTTGGGAAGAAAGTCCTATGTTTCCATTTCAATTAAAGGGCCTGGGAGAAAAGTTGCCAGAAAATTGGAGGCACTTTTGTGGAGGAGATGGAGCGTGACGGACCTCTTGGTTTACAGGGCACGTCGCCACGCCATAAGCGCCCCTGAGCCCCAGGATAAACAAGCAAAGACGCCAATGGCTTAAAAGCATCAACCCCCAGAAGGTCCTCACGCTTCGTCCAGACATCCATCATCGGCAACGGAGTATATCGAGGGAAAGATTGGCGTCTGACCAGATCGATATTTGGCTGCATGGTCAGTCCGGAATAATAGATAGATGGCAGCTGCCAGTTATGAGGGCTGGTCGAGACGGCTGCTTGACCAGTGGCCAGAATCAAGAAGGCAATTATCGTGGATCGTACACGTCCATAAACGAAGACGGCGACCATAATTCATTTAAAATTTAAGGTCGTGTCCTTGCAGACTTTATGAAGACTGCATCCAAGAAACGGTAGAAGGAGGGTGGTGGTCAGTATTAAGATGGTAACACGTTTGCCATGAGAAATTGCAATGCTGTTGGTCTGCTACTTCCGGTTGCAGCAACACATCGGTTTCTGTCAGAGTATTGCCAGAGTTGATGGTCATAGTAATATCAGAGCATTATCATAGTTGATGGTCACTGTATTACCAGAGTTGATGGTCACTGTATTACCAGAGTTGATGGTCACTGTATTACCAGAGTTGATGGTCAGAGTATAAACTGATAATTACCAGAGATGATGGGAAGTTTACCAGGGTATATTACCAGAGTTGATGGTCATAGCATTACCAGAGAATAACCAGGATAGATGGTAAGTTTACCAGAGTTATACCAGAGTTGATGGTAAGTTTACCTGTGTATTACCAGAGATTGTGTACCAGAGTTGATGGTAAGTTTCCCTTAGTAGTTTCAGAGTTGATGGTCAGAGAATTACCAGTGTAATACCAAAGTTGATGGAAACGTTTACCGGAGTAATACCAAAGCTGATGGTAAGTTTCCCTGAGTATTACCAGAGTTGATGGTAAGTTTTCCTGAGTAATATCAAAGTTGATGGTAAGTTTACTAGAGTAATACCAAAGTTAACGGTCAGTTTACCCGAGTATTACCAGCGTTGATGGTCAGAGCATTTCCAGAGAATTTCCAAAGTTGATGGTCAGCTTATTAGAGCTTACCAGAGTTGCTAGTTAGCATATCACCAGAGTAATATCAGAGTGATCGTCAAACAATTACCAGAGTTGATCGTCAGCTTACAAGAGCATTATCAAAGTTGATGGTCAGAGTATAACCAGAGTTGATGGTCAGCTTACCATAATATTGCCGGAGTTTATGGTTAGAATATTACTATGATATTATCAGAGTTGATGGCTACAGTAATGGCTTGATCTGAGCGTGATTTAAAACCTTCCAAAATTGGCAACAGTTGGCTAATCAATTACATGTACGATGGTAAACATTCATCACCGTGAAAGTATAATGTAGTTGGTACCCTCCTTCCAGTACCACTGTCAGAATAACACCAGAGATGATGTTCTTGATTTGAGCAAAAATTTGCAGGTGTAATCATGTTCACAAACTGTTGTTGTGGCATCGAGGTATCCGGTATACAGTACGTGGAGAAAAGGTCATGCAGAGACGATTTGAAGTTCTTAAAAAAGGCATTGTTGAAGAGGAAAACTGAAACGTTTTTTAGGGATTCGCATCTGTCAAGACTCAAGTGAAAACACGTACAAAACAACATGAACGTTGCAGCAAAAGGCAGCGGATCCCAATGCGGTTTGCAGCAGCACGTTAGCATGTACACAGTTACCAATAAAACAAGAAATTTCATCTGCACATGTGACAGATGTCAAAATATGAAGTCGAGCAACATCTCGAGACAAGAGCATCTTCTGATCTCCAGCCACGAACTGGATGGCCTCAGTGAGGATTCAAATTGAAAAATGGGTTTTCTGGAGATGCAATTCCCATCATTATGAAGTGATTTATTTATGGAGACGTCAATTACTGGCAACACGTTTCCAGAAATGTATTCAAAAATGTGGAGAGCAAGAAACTCACCAGTTCTTCTTTCGGCCACACGAAGGGTGTTGGCAACTAGGGTCATGGCGACACTTCGACCTTTTGGGTTGATGGCGTAGACGGATACCAAGAAGCCCCTTCCAGGGTCCAAACCTCGAACCGTGAATTCAGTCAGATTGCTAGTGGTATTGAATTTCATCTGTCAAAAAACGAGAGAATTTCATATTAAACAATGTGAAGGACCAAGGTGTCGATTTGCCCCCAATGCATCAAGGGTGTATTTGGAGTAAAAATCATTGCATGCAATTGAAATTTCATGTCAGATCGTCTTGGGATGGTAACTTAAGCTTATTTTGGATATCCGGTTTTGCTATTAGCAAGTTGGCTTCAAGACACAAATGTGTTGCAATTTCTTACTAAGTCAAATCATAACTGAACTTTTGTCAAAACCGAAGGAGAAAAAACTTAAGCTAACAATATTGTTTGGATACACACATTTTAGGACAAAACAACATTGCCCAACATTATTGAAAAAACCAATGAGCAAATGGTGAACAATATTTTGATTGTTAGAAATTTGAACAAGACGTTTTAAGTACCGTGATTGGTGCCACAGAAAACGTATCTGTCAAACTAAATGCACCCCTAATAAACATTAGTAAAACTCATTTTCTCACATACAAATATCACATTCAAACTTCAGATCTTTGTTCACATTTCTTCCCATAAAAATACATTATCTGACTTTTAAAATTTTCACCAAATGCTCCAGAAACAATTAAAATTTTCATGAGCTGAATAAACAGCGGTTATCAAACGTATTGCTTATTGAGAACTAGAAAACTAGTGTAAATATTAACATTTAAGAGAACGTTGTAGGCGAAATTAAAAAAACTTGCCATAATGCATTATAAAAGATCTTCTTATAAATATTAATATTTCAGAGAAAGCAGTAGGCAATTTGTTTTAAAAAACCGTACTTTTACAAAACCTAAGCCACAAATGAAGGATTTCAGATTAATTTTCTAAAAAAATAACTTTTGTAAATACTACCATTTAAGAGAACGCCATAGGCAGAGTTTTTTTTAAAAGAAAATAGCCATAATACATTTTAAGACATTCTTAGAAATATCAAGAATCAACAGAATGTCGTAGGCAATTTAAAAAAACAACAAAAGAAACTGTGGATTTAACATTAATTTAGGCGCAATTTTTAGAAAAACCAGATCTCAGATGATGAATTTTAGCCAGTATCAGCTATATTTTTCTTTGCCACAACAGTTTGCAGTAACATATAGGAATTTTTCTGAAAATGTAGGACTGACTAGGACAAACTAAAAACTATAGGAAATATAGGAATTGCTTGACAGCCTACAGCACATAATGCAGTACGTATAGTAATCATAATGCATTTTAAGACATTCTTAAAAATATTAATGATCAACAGACTGTCGTAGGCAATTTTTCTAAAAGAAAACCAGAAACGACAAAATTAACGTTTTTAGAAAAACCATAACTCCGATATTTTTCTTTGCCACAGCAGTTTGCAGGAAAATATAGGAATTTTTCTGAAAACATAGGATTATATAGGACTACTCAAAATTATAGGAAATACAGGAATCACTTGACTGCCTGCAGCATCTTGCAGCATAACATTTTTCACACTATCGGAATTTTCCCTTTAATTTCCACGTATTTTCATCTGTATACGTAATTGCTGGCCGCGAGGGACACTCAATTACTTCGTACATAGAGAGCTGTTTGATAAATTGCGGCCATTCAGTTAATAACTGGCTCGGCCTATTGCACAAATTGATCTCCTAATTACCAAATAAATAAAGAGAGATGTCCAAATAACTCCCGCTAATATTGGAATTTTACTTCCACCGTTGCACGTGAGTTATGGTCAAAAAACGGACATAACCCTCGCAAACGATGGGCAGTGAAGGAATTTGTTTGTGATACATCAATCCATGCAATGCAATGGAGGTCTAATCGTTGAACATTGAACATGCGCCTGTTCATAATGGTGGATTTAGCAGAAGTTCCATAAAACGTGTACTGAACCCAAAAACGCCATTAGACGCCATCGTTTCGATGAAATATATCGCAAAATCAGCTCGCCTAACAGACCAGGGAGAGCATTTTTATGAAGGCTCTATTAAATGAACTTGGCAATCAAATTTAATGAGAAATGGCTCGGTGCTGCTGCCATCCTCCAACACTTTCCTAGGCATTCGCAAAATCTACCACCGATATCCAGTTGCATAGAACTACTTCGGCTATATTTCAAATCTACACATGCAGCAGAGTTGATAGCATTTATATTTGCTGGAAATTACAAATATCTAAGGATTATCATAGGTTATTACAAAATTTTGCATTAACTGTCCCTGAATGTAGGCAATCACTGCCAGCGTAGCAGTTAGGGAATAAACTCAACCTTTGGATGCACAAAACTAACTTGTGAAGGGTGTTGGTGGAATTGTACACATGAAATCAAAAAATGGCCCAAATAAAGGTCAGAAACGACCAGTTTCAGTGATACATGTGACCTTTGACACCTCCATTAACACGCACGTGTTGACGAACCCGAACATAACGGGAATTTCAAGGCGAATTTTATCGTAAATTTAAATGTTTTCGCCAAATTTCTGCACAAAAAAAATTTGTTAATATTACAGGCATATACATATACATATACAAGGATATGTACAGCGTATATAAATCACCATACACGCACAATGTCACTGGTGACATAATGATGAAATAAAAATTCGGTGATGGATTTCAAACGGATTTTTAGCTCGTTTCTTTAAAAAAAAATGTTACCGGTGATATTAAAAAACTGAGGAAATGCCAAAGGCGAAATTTTTGAAAACATTTTTTGAAAAATTACCAGAAATAACGGATTAAGCAAGTCAGAGTAATTTGTTGGGCGTCTTTCGCAAAATTGAAAATTTCCAGTATCAAGAAAAACTGCCAGTATATTTTCAGTATTTCCAGTATCAAACAAAATGAGCATTATTTCCAGGATTTACAGCCCAGCAGACACTCTGTAATCACATACTACAGATAACATTATATTAGGCTATTATGCAAATCACTAATTGATTAGGTGAAGAAACGATCAGTTTTTTGAGAAACAGTGTTTGGATGCACATTAATATGTTTTCACTAAGAACAGATCCCTGCTTATCGAAAACAGGACGTTTATGGACATAAGTTATTAGGTTTTTTGATTGATTAATTGAGTACTACCATCCTGTTCATTTTCGATCATGATTTCTGAGACACACTGCATATAAAATGTGTACAGGTCTCTGTAACTCGGAAACAGGTCGTTTTTGGACCTAAGTTATTAGGCTTTTTTACTTGATTTAATGAGTAACTAAGGTATTAGGATTTTTTTGATTGATTTAATGAGAACTATTCATTTGTGACCATGACTTATGTGACACACGGAAACAAGTGTTTTTGGACATATTAGGAGTTTTTTAGATGTATTGATTTAATGAGTACATAAGCTATTAGGATTTTTTGATTGATTTAATGAGTACTGCTATCCCATTCATTTGCGACTATGACTTCTGAGATACTCCGCACATAAAATGTGTACATTAAGATCAGGAACTGTGCTAAAAACACCCATCCAGATGGAAATTCTGAAAAACGATTTAAATAAAAGGCGCAATATTCTTTCCCAGAGGTTGCGGATCAATAAGGTGATCCACAGTGACCCAAGAATCCATTTCATCGACAAAACTCTGGCAGGAATGATAATTCAAGTTGCAAGTTGCATACGTGAACGAAGAGCACAACGATGGGAGAATTATTGGAATCGAAGACAAAGTCTGGTGATGTCACATTATAAATTTAGTGCACGTGATGTGGAAACAAAAGTCCAAAACTAGGGGGCTGAGGATGTAAAATGCACCAAAAAAACGATAGCCAAGAAAAACGATTCAGTTGTAAAGTATTTCTGAAGCAGTTTCACTTCGCCCCTCCACACTGCTTTCAGTAGCCAATGAAACGAGATGGTCAGGGTTTCTAGTTGTGATTCAGGTCAAGTGAAACTTATCTCCAGCCATTTCCAAAAAAATCTTTTTAGATCTAAATTTAAATCTGCTCATAACAATGTGGTTTAAACGCTGCATAGGGGCACCTCCAGAAATAGGAAAAAAAGAAGTAAAACTGAACTGTGCACATTGGGTGAGGTCAAGAGCACCCAGATTCCCCTATCAAAGAGCCAGAAAGCGAGTTCAATCAAGGATTTATGGAGACCTGTATTGTCATCCAAGATGGAACGACCCTTAATAAAGGCTTTCAAATTAATGGTTAATAAGTCAGACAGAAAATGGTCGATTATGTTGCTATGTAGCAGTCCTAGAAACGATGCTAAAACTTTACAACTTTACCAAATTGATCGAGAAGGGAGAAACAACCATTAGCAGGGTGACTCCAAAGATAAAATTCAACTTCCCTGAATTTCCAGGCCTTAAAACAAACTTCCTTGACTTATCATGGCCATAAAAGAAATTTCCCTGACCACCCTGAATGCGAAAATACGACATTTGTCAATGAAAGGAATGCTATATTGTTTGAAATACTGTATGCAGACATAAACAGGAGGTGGAACAAATATTAAATTCGCAATTTCAAAAAAAATTTCTTTCACAAAATGTGATGTCAAATGCAAATCTCTGGTCGGAATGATGGTCCTAAATGTAGCAAAGGGACGTTTACAAATTGGAACCACCTATGCCATCCTATATCATTTTCAGATCCCAATTAATGATGACGTAATCATTTACATATTTTATTTTTGAATTTTATATAAAAAATTGATTAGAAATGATGAATTGTAGAGCACAGGCCAATTGTTTTGTCTTGTTGTGTACATTGTTTTGCACAACTGGTTGAAAATGATGAATTTTAACACGAATTTTATAAAATGGCAATTATGAGCTCTTCATTTGGATGATCCCATACATTAGAATACTTAAACGTCCCTGACTCTGTTGAAGCTTAATGCAAGATTCAAGAGAAATCAGATAGGAAATGTTTACTTTGACAGGGTTCACCTACATATGGAATTTTACACTCCCGTGATTATTTACTTGACAATTCCATTATTATTTTCTTCCACCTGTGTTTGTGATCTCTTGATATTTGTGTCAACCAACAACTAGCTATGTGAAGTAAAATGTATCACTGATTTGTTGCATTTCCCAGATTTTTCCAATTTCCTAATGAATTACTACAGTCTTTAAAAATAAATTTCCCTGACCACAATCATTAATATTAAGAAACAAAACATTTCAATATATGTAAAATGCAATCCACTGCTTGATTTAAAATCAGCCTTCCCAGGGTTTGCAATTTCCCTTATATTTAGTTTTTTTCAGGTTTCACAGGTCTGGGGGAACCCAGTTCTAATTGATTTTTTAAAACAAAAAACAATCCATGCATTAATAACACAAAAAGTGATGCTCATGCGATCTTCAAAACAGATTTACCGAAATAGACCTACTAGTGAATTTATCCAAAAAATCATTTCTATATCTGCTGTGACCCTGGAAGCAATCTTTGAATCAACACTAATAAAATGAATTAGTCAATAAGAATGCGGATCTGGATAAACAAACTCTGGTATGCAACTCATTTCTCTTAATCGGTCAGTTGACTGGCCGAATGCCAGGCATAGACAAGATGCTTCTTCAATCAGAAAATGGTGATTGTGGTGGCAACAAAACGTCAGTTACTTGTCATGAAAAGCGGCGTTTCTGGTCCAGAAAAATCACTCTTGGATAAAAAAAAATATACGAAGCTAAGATGTTTGGCATTACTCCAACAATAGGGGGAATAATACCGAAATTTCAAGCGTGATCTGCTTAGCGTAGGGGGATCTGAAGTTATTTACGAAAAGGAGAAGAAAAACGATAACCCCTTCTACGTAAGGAGTTTTATTTTCCATCTTTTGTTGTGCTTTGACCGCATTCTGTATATCCGCAATACTTTTCTTTGCCTGCAATTCCAATACATTTCACTGCCGAATATGTCCTCCGTTTGAAAGGAGAAGAAAAAAAATCAGAGTGATTTACAATAAACATATGTGGGTTACCATTGTTAAAAAAGAGATCGAACAGGCTTTTCCTCGCACCATGGCTTAATTCAATCTCGCATTTTCAATCTTTCCAATAACTTGCAGCTAAGATGCTAACCGTTACATATGGAGGATCAATCTCTTCAAAGTTGCATTAAAATGCACAGGGATATTGAAAATTAAGAAAGCAACTTGAATTAGAAATGCATATTGGATTAAGAATGAAGAAAGGCATCTTGAATTAGGAAATGCATATTAGTTTAAGAATGACGACATGCATATTAATTAGCTTAAGAACGAAGAAATGCATCTTAGGTTAAGAACGAAGAAATTCATCTGAGGTTAAAAACGGAGAAATGCATCTTAAATTAAGAACGGAGAAATGCACGTTAGATTAAGAATGAACAAATGCATGCTGAATTAAGAATGAAGAATTGCACCTCAGATCAAGAATGAAGAAATGCGCTTAAGATTAACATTGAAGAAATACATGTCAGATTAAGAATTAAGAAATGCATGTTGAGTAAGAATGTACAAATGCATCTCAGACTAAGAATGAAGAAATGCAGCTCAGACTAATGAAGAAATGCATCTTAGATTATGAATTAAAAAATGCCTCTTGAGTAAGAATGTACAAATGCATCTTAGACTAAGAACGAAGAAATGCATCTTAGATTAAGAACGAAGAAATGCATCTTAGATTAAGAACGAAGAAATGCATCTTAGATTAAGAACGCAGAAATGCATCTTGAGTAAGCCAAGATAGTAAACAAGCTTTAAGAATATTGCCAACGTTCACAAGGTCCAAACAAAAATACGTAAAAATATGTGAAGGGAGTGAAAGCATGTTTCTTTAGCAACACATGTTTTTTTAGCTTAATTACATCGTATGTGTCGTCAGACATCTGCCATAATGGGGATAAAGTGATTGGGGACCAAAACTAACAAAAACGCAATTTTTATTTAGCTGCCCCTAACCTCCAAGCAATCATCGCCCGCTTAGGAGCCGTTAGGAGAAGCCCACTTTTCACTGTGTCTATGGCGGAGCAGTGAACATTTTGTAGTACAACCCCAAAATTGCAGATATCCAAGGTATAACTTGGACGAAAAAAATTCAGTTAAAATGAAGGCAACCCCAAACACATAGCCAAATAAAAAGAAAAAGATATCAACACGTACCTGCACTAACAGCCACAAGAAAAGGTATCTTGTGAACGTTTATTGGAGGAGCAATAATTGGCAGAAACAACGATTTGGATTATACGAAAAGTACTCATTTTGTTTTCATTAATTTAACTTCAAAGCTGTACAATGTTTGAACCAATTTTTTTGACTGAACCATATTTATCCGAACAATATCGTTCATTACACTTAGTTTGTTCCCTTCTGAAAAGTTTATTTCCAAGTAAAAGCAAAGCCATGATCTGGCACCCTTCATGCTTGTAAAATCACTGATATTTGACGAGTAGAATTTCGATGAAGATGTTCGCAAAACTCAACTACGAAATACCACACTTGTTACTCGATCATTTCTCCACGTCCGTTACATTATGACATTGGCAACATTTTTTACTTAAAACATTAAAAGCACGTCTGAAACGTAGCTGAGCCAGTCAAAGAATCCCTAGCCCAAACACCTTATTGGCTGAATTTTTTTCCGGAAATTCAACAATCAATATAGCTCAGTCGCACAGTGGACTTCATGCCAGCAAAACTAATTTGATTTGAGACCCTCGATTCCATGTGCAGTTTCCTCCATGAATTATTATCGTCATCTTCGCGACGATGTGAGGCTCATTTTTATAGACACAGACAAGTTTCATATAAAATCCAGATCATTGATGACATCCACTAAAAACGCGATCCGAGGAGAATTCCTCCGAAGTAATGGTCATTTTCTGTACTCGAGTGTTGGTGACTGAAAGCAGCTCGTCACCAACGTCTTGTTAAATTTAAGATTTACGTTTCTTGGAGAGCGGAAGGAGAATCGCCCCAAAATGCTTCAAACTTAGAACTATTGACTTTATTATCAAATGAAAGCCATTAAAAGGTTAGAAGATGAGACATAAATGCGATGTGCACGCTTTCCACAATGAAATCTTGAAGCACAGAAAACGTTCATTGCAGAAGTATGACGATAAAACAAGCACTTAGATCGTCATCCAATGTAGGATCTAATGTAGAAAGGCCTTCTCTTCTTTCGTTATTTGACTGTTCTGAGCTGTCTTATTCATCTTCAGTATTTCAGGCATGGGGCCAGTTGGTGTACAATTTTTCATATTTTTTTTTCACGTGCAAATATCTGATTTTATCCAATTTCTAGCATGCAACTATTTGATTTTGTCCATTTCTAGAACGCAAATATCTGATTTTGTCATATTTCTTGCATGCAAATATCAGATTTTTCCCAATATTTCTAAAAAAAATTCATTTTCGTGGGCTTTAACAGTAAGCGAAAGAACAACAGACTTGTGCAATGTTTTTACAAAAACTAGATCACAAATCATGGATCTCAGATTGCATTACTTATCAAATGTTTTCGGTGTAAATATTAATATTTTCGAGTTTTTTTTAACAAATTCACACACATTTATTTTAAGAGCATTTTCGTAGAAATGATTTTACGCCAGAAGCATTTTTAAGGCATTCTTATAAATATTGACATTCAGGAGAACGCATCAGTCAATTTAAACAAAACGAAAACTGACAAGAATAATCAATTTTTAATGCACCTATTATGAAATTAAGAAAATTTTGACCATAAAATCATAGATTTCAGCCTGCTTTTTTACAACAAATATTATGGGTGTATAAATATCATTAATATTAAATATTAATTGTAGTTTTGTAAAAATAATTTTACGTCATTATGCATTTTAAGACATTCATAGAAATCCTGATATTCAAGGCAACGCCGCAGGCAATGTTTTTAAAAATTGATACAAATAATCAAGTTTTTGTGTCCTTTTTTAATAAAATTAATTAAAGACCCACTTATTCCACTTATTCATGTGCAACATGAAAAGCTGGGAATTCCTCAGATTTACGCTGGATTTATTGTGAAATTAATTTCCGTTGACTTTTTCATATAAGCAATTTCCCCTCAATTTTTCAAATTTAACATTTTTCAAATTTACCATTTTTCACACAAGTTATAATAAATTTTCACGCTTTTGACAACGGCCACATCCCTAAGCATCGCACATATGAGCTGTCTGAAAACATTATACAGTTGCTAAGCTTCCAATTACCGGTGAAAGTGAAATTCGGATAGACCGGACATGCATCGGCAAATTTCATTGGTCAACTGGCCATCGAGATCTGAATGTGGGGCATGCGTTTCAACTGCCTTGAGGAAACATTTTACATATAGGGACATTTTACACGAAACCCATTTTACATATAGGTAAAAAGCTAGCAAGAAACTCTGTCCACTTTTGGGAATAGAGCCATTGCAGTCTTTTCGCAAACCCTCGGCATGCGACATACGTGATATACGATGGTCATATAAAAACACAAAATAGATGATCGATATTATCTAACTGGGCAGCTCAAATCCCTGCTCCGAAATTCAATTTCGGGAGGCAACCATTCAAAAAATTTAATAAATAAAAATAAAATAAACGTGTTTTTCTTCCTACCTCGTGCGATAATGCATCAAATACTTCAATGCCAAATCTTTGCTCCAATCCTCCATCGAAACCCGCCATGCATTCAATGTGGACGCCATTTTCGGTTTCGTTTTGCAGTGTGCAATTGGTCACTGGATCAGGACGCCCTGAAATGGAAAATTTGCTTTTTTACAACTTCATCGTATGGGATTTTTCGATGCATTTGTGATGATTCTCAAAGCAGTTGGCCAAAGGAGACCAAAGGAGACCAAAGGACACCAAAGGGCACAAGAGGTTGACGACTTACCTGCTGCAATGATGTTGAAAACGCATGGCTTTTGTTGCTCACCAACATCATTAACACCCCAGCATAACAGTAGCCCATAATCTTTTTCTGTTATTGGCCTGTAGGTGTAAGTGCTCCTCAGACCAGAACTTGTGTAGCTGGTAGTGGCAACATCCAGATTTTCGTTTGAATTATTAAAAGCCCACTTGAAATGAACCTGCATCAGCAACCAAAAATGTCATGAGCACCCCAATCGCAATCAATAGCCAAGTTAAATTAAGAGTGAATGCATAAGAAATATTCACCGTGGGTGGATTTGCCATCAGATCGCAGTAAATTGGTGCGGATTCTTGCTTGGCGATGCCATACAAGGTCTTCTGCCCTGGTTTACAGTATGGTGAATCTGCAGAAAATTGTTAAGTTATTTGTCAGTGAGTTAGATCTCAAAATGTGCTTTCTAGATAAATTTCAAAATGTAATTTCTGGATGAGTTTCAAAATGTACTTTCTAGATGAATTTCAAAATGTACTTTCTAGATGAATTTCAAAATGTACTTTCTAGATGAATTTCAAAATGTACATGTACTAGATGAAGTTCAAAATGTACATGTACTAGATGAAGTTCAAAATGTACTGTCCAAATGAAGTTCAAAATGTACTTTCTAGATGAAGTTCAAAATGTACATATACTGTACTACATGAATTTCAAAATGTACTTTTTAGATGAATTTCAAAATGTACTGTCTAGATGAAGTTCAAAATGCACTTTCTGATGAATTTCAAAATGTACTTTCTAGATGAATTTCAAAATGTACTTTTTAGATGAATTTCAAAATGTACTGTCTAGATGAAGTTCAAACTGTACTGTCTAGATGAATTTCAAAATGTACTGTCTAGATGAAGTTCAAAATGCACATGTACTAGATGAATTTCAAAATGTACTTTATATATGAAATTCAAAATGTACTTTCTAGATGAATTTCAAAATGTACTTTATATATGAATTTCAAAATGTACTTTCTAGATGAATTTCAAAATGTACTTTATATATGAATTTCAAAATGTACTTTCTAGATAAATTTCAAAATGTACTGTCTAGATGAATTTCAAAATGTGCTTTCTAGATGAATTTCAAATAGTACTTCATATATGAATTTCAAAATGTACTTTCTGGATAAATTTCAAATTGGTACAAAACTATGAATAATTTTCGCAATGCACAATTTCTACTTACATTTTATTTTCAGCATGATTTCATTGCTTTCACCATCACCCTCTGAATTACGAGCAATGCAAGAATAAGCTCCTATTCTTGTTCGATTGATTCTTTGTAATACTAAAGTCTGGTTGCTGATGATGATTCCAGCAGTTAGATTCTGGTATAAGAAAGCTCCCTAGAAAGATAAAAATTGAAAATTTGCGATTTTATTAACTTTACACCATATAACGTTGTTTTTCTTTATCGAAATATCCAGCTTATGAAAATGTATCTGAGAAATAATATTAATTGTAATCAGAATGGTATATGAAACAGCAAGAAACATAAGATGTACTCTAAGAACCATTTTCAATAACTACCTCACCAAAAATCAATTATTTTTTAAAGGGGAATATCCATTATACATATATGCAGTTCATTTTCTTTAGAAGAAATTACACAGACTTTCAATAAAATAATCAAGAATTTATTATATTCAAGAAATTTTCTGAATTTCAAACTTCTGAAAATATAACTATCTGTAGGACTATCATATGTTTGTTAATTGCAAGCAGAATGATATCTGAAAATGCAATAAATTACCCCACCAAAAATCCTTTCAGGCATTTTAATTGGCATATCCTATTACAGTACATTTTCATTAGATGAAGTTCCAGCTTTTGGGACTAAAATATCTGATAAATAGGTATTTAAAAATTCATGTATTTGTTAATTGCAATCAGAATGATATTTGAAACAGTAAGAAATTGGAGATGTACTCTGGGAACCATTTTCAATAAACTACTTTCACCAAAAATGATTTCCGACAATTTTAACGGTGCTTATCCCATTACAATGCATTTTAATTAGATTAAATTCCAAATATTTTCAGTAAAATATTTAAGAATAAGCTTCCGAATTTCCCGCTTCTGAAAACAATTATCTGATAAATAACCATTTTAAAAATCCACGTACAGTGTATTTGTTAATTGCAATCAGAATGGTACACTTGTATCTGATACAGCAAGAAACATACGATGTACTCTCGAGACTATTTTCAATAAACTACCTCATCAAAATTCATTTCAGAAATTTTTAATGGGGCATTTCCTGTTGCAGTGCATTTTCATTAACTGAAATTCCAGAGCCATTCAATAAAATAGTCTAGACGAATATTTTTCTGATATCCTCATACGACTAAAGATTTCTGAAGATGTCTACCAACTTCAATAATATTCGTGCATATGGAGGACATCCCAATCCACCCACGCAGCAATGCATCAGCACCAGTAGCAGAACAATGTGATTGAATATATTGAAAGAAACACAACAAGCATTCTTTCTTTTAACAGTTTTGACAGCCATTAATAGCATTTGAAAATCCCCTCCATCCAACTCCGAGTCCTGGCAAAGTTCAAGAAAGTAAAGCACGAAGCCGAAACGAGAAATCCAAGTTGTTGTCATCGATTTTGTGTCTTTCACCAAGGACAATAATGACATTAAAGTATATGGTAATTTCAACTGATGAGCTTTTCTAATCCGATTACTAAGGCTTAGGAAGAAGGAAGGCCTATCCAGTAATGTTACCACCGATGAGAAATATATTTAACCACCAAAAGGGGTGGCTTAAACTCACGATGACAGGAAATATCATCCCAGGTAACATCAAAACATCGTCACATAAGGACTAGAGATCGCTTTGAGCAGTTTAGAAAATGCTACAGAAGACAGCTGGCATACACAACATTAACAAAGTTATTTAGGGTTGGTATTTATTAACATGGAAGTCCCAAATCGAGTAAATGTAACTTACATGTTTCAAGAAGTGGAATGCAGCCTCAAAACTAATTTTGAAATATAATACCCGATTTTGAAATCCAAAATATGGTTGTACTACGGTATAGGCCCTGCTGAAGCATTGGTACGCAAGAAAGTGGGCTTCTCCTAACGGCTCCTAGACTGGTAGTGATTGCCTGGCGGTAAGGGGCCGCCAATTCAGACATTACATCGTTAGGTTGGTTTAATTTACGTTATATTAGCTAAACTTAAATAAATGAAACAAAAAGGATGTTTCGACAGCTATACAAGACAAGTATTAGACAAGTAGCTTAGAGAAATAAATATGTACACATTTGGAGCAGGATAAATGCCGTAGTTTATCCACAAAACTGTATTAGGAGGACAAATTACATAATTTGTGGTCAGTTTCATCAAACTGGCGAATGATATCACATTAGAAGTTATGTGTACAGAATTAAATTGAATGAAATTGATGTATTTTTGAATTTTAAAGTATGTCATAAGCCAGTTCTAACTTATTTATTGAATATTTTCTGTTTTTTAAAATTCAGAACTGAAACCTTGAAATCATGAAATATAAAAATACTTTCGACATTTTACAATGCATGGATAAATAAACTAGAAAAGGCATTTTGCAATGAAAACAGAATGCATTACAGTGTACATCACAATATCCATTCTCCAACAAAATATATTGCAATATGCATTCCATAATGCAGTACAAACTGCTTGAAGACAAAACTTATAAAGCATTTGGAAATACATTTTCAAACATGTTTGTCAATACAATTTAAAACTAAATTTGTCTAAATCTACAAACATTTTAAGATGAATTTTCCAATGCATGTCACATAACGCATTTCTAAATGCATTACCATTACACGTGGGTTGTTCATGTTGACACCTTAAAACGGTTGATAAAAATCGATTTGGGGTGTGAGGACTAGCGAATATTCGCTGCATTTAGCACGTTGATCCCTATTAGTCAAAAACAAGATACACGAGTTAACGACATTGGAATGGGGGAAGAGATTACAGTAAATTGAATTTTGAATGTTGTTGGGAATTGTGTATTCTCGTCGAAAATTCGCGGTTGGAAATTTCACGCCTCCAGTTCGTTTTCCATCGGTAAACATGAGATGTGAAATAATAAAGATGTCAGACGACGCTACCAATTCCCATGGTATCTTCCCCCAAATCTACCATGGCGTTCACCATGCAGGCCTAGCAGAATGAAGTTAACAGAAAACGACACGAACCAACAGCAAACCCCATTGTGTGGGATGGGAATACCTGCCTGCATGACGTACGGAGGATTTCTACTTCATTATAGTGGCTCAATACTAATTAATATGACAACGAGCAAGCACAGCCAGCAAATTAAGTGCTCGGAATTAAATTTGTTCACGTCCTGGAAATCACGTGAGCGATATTAAAACTTTCCTAAAACAAAGTACGTCAGACAGCACAAAAAAACTTCCCTGCTATCACCTCAGAAAATTTATTTGCTGTATTTTCTGTAATTGCTGGATTTGTAGGCTATGAAAGTGAACGTACATTTCGCCAATTTCAATTTAGAGTTTATTAAGGAAATTACTGATTAAAAAATATGAAAATGTGATGAAAATCTATGAAAATGCGATGAAAAACCATGTAAAACAATGAAAACCAATGATATTCTGGT
This sequence comes from Kryphioiulus occultus, assembly GCA_034687865.1. NCBI lineage: Eukaryota > Metazoa > Arthropoda > Diplopoda > Julida > Julidae > Kryphioiulus > Kryphioiulus occultus. The sequence continues at coordinate 14,016 of JAQGAF010001128.1, read as the reverse complement.
CAAAACTGATGCAGTTTCCCAATCAAACATCAAGATGACATTCCCTGGCAACTTTTCACTCATTACAGTGATTCGATTAGATTTAATGTAACCTGAATGTAATAATGTAAACTGAATTTCCTAATTTCTGTGATTGCTTCAATTGCAAGCCTGACATTCTTAGCTTAAAGAGATAACCTGTTTTTTTAATCGCCTTTACATTTCCCTGGCTATTTCATATCCTTCTAAAATGGAAAGGAAATGCATTTCAATACATTTGGCAATGTAACAAAAATGCATTTCACTAATGCACACAATAGTTTTGTGCTGCATTAAATTGAATTTACTGGATGTATTTTTGAGTTTTAAACTATTTCATTGCAAGTTAAAATTTACTTATTGAATATTTTAAATGTTTTCAAATTTAGAATTGGGATTTCCTTAAACCTTGAAATTATGAGATATAGTTAGGAGTTGTGACATTTTACAATGCATGAAATACAAAGTGTAAAATGTATTCTTCAATGCAAACACAATATATTACACTAGGCATTACGCCACATTGTTCTTCAATGAACACCAACTAAGCTTATATTTTAGTGTGCATTTCACAATGTACAGTATTCTCCAACACACATAATACGCAGAAAAATGCATACCATAAAGCATTTCAAATTGCATAAAAACACAAAAATTTAAAATGCGCACGAAAATGCATTTGAAAATATATTTGTCAATACAATTTTCCAATTACATGTTACCATTTCCGTTACATGTTGGATGTCAGGGGGAACCATGTACAGGCATAAATGCTATTTTGGTTGATAATGAGGTATCGGAACAAATTTAGGATTTTTTGAAAACGTTGTATAATAAGCACTGGGATGAAGTAACTTTGCCGTTGGGGGGCAAATGGCAAAGAAAACCGTTAACGAAGTACAGTAAAATTACCATGAAAATAACAATGCTTCTTAAGTCAGAAAGCCAACACGTGTGTCAAGTTGGGCAAAAACAATTTGGATAGGCTGACGAGTTTTAATTGGATCGATATCGTGAACTCGCAGTGTTTATCTTCTAAAATTTCGGAAGATCCAGCCAAAATATCATTAACGAAAGCACACATTTGAACAGTGGACTTTCTAACAAAATAAGTAAATAAGCCGGTCTGCGCGTCTAGGAGATCAAAATTCACAGGAACACTCATTAGGATACGCCAGAAGTTTATTTAAGCCAAGTCTATGGCATTTTTGCCTGGTTGCTGACACACCATCCTGTCATCATGAGGCTAATATCTCGGTCAACTTTCATTGCATTAACTTCACTACGTTCTCAACGTCAAAATTAATTAGTCATAAAGTGAAACCTAAAGAAGAAAAACCTCTGAAAATTAGGAGTCCTTTCCGAAGGGCTTGGAGCAACACTCGACATTTACCAAATCTGCTTGTTCAACAATTAACACCATGAAAATGCAAGACACACCACATGTCAGATGTTTGTCATCAGTTAAAGGTGCTTTGAGATGAATTTTGATTTCATGAAACAACTTGTTTTGCAAGTTTTTAAGGAAAGCATCATTTTAACCATCCCTTTGTCATATCCCATGCTTGTTTGATCACAATAACTTTCGTGAGATATTATACTACAAATATATTGCAGAAAAATATATTGAACTTGCAAAAGAAATTGGTTTCTTCAGATTGCTTGCACAAGTACGCAAATTGACAGTTTAGGGAGTTTCGGTTCACGTACATTTAAACAATTCAAATCAATATTATCATATGTTGACATATTTTTACCACATCTGCTCGTTCAACAATTAACACCACGAGCAAGTATGAAGCATGTCAGATGTTCGTCATCAGTTCAGGATGCTTTGAGATCAATTATGGTTTCATGATACAACTTATTTTGCAAGTTTTCAAAGAGAGATTCATTTTAGCAATCTCGAAATGTCATATCCCATGCTTGTTTGATCACAATAACTTTCGTGAGATATTACACTACAAATATACTGCAAAAAAATATTGAAATTACATAAGAAATTGGTATCTTCAGATTGCTTGCACCTGTATGCAAATTGACAGTTTCTGGTAACATACATGTACATGTACGTTTAAACGATCTATCCAATTCAATTCAATAATGTGATATCTTTGTATTTTGAGTTGTCAAGGTGGTCAGGGAAATTTTTTTTAAAGCCTAAAAGGTCAGGGAAGTTGACTATTTCGTGTCTGGGGAAATCCAAGTATATTTTCGTATACAAGGTTCCCTAACGGAAGAAATTTAATTTCCCTGACTTTTCCAGGATTTAAATGCAAATATGACATACATGTATGCCAATGATAGGCATGCCGAATTTACAGCCTACAGCTGCGCCATCTATGTCTTAAGCAACAACATCATGCCATCTTAGTTCTTTCTAAGATGGCAAGTTGACAAGGTTCCATGACTTTTCAATGACGTTTTCATGACTTCAATGCCTATTAGAATATGGGGTTCATTCAAGCATTATGTGCTCACTGGATGACAAATGGTGAATTTACCCCAAATTCATAGTTTGTGAATCAAACAAAGGCAAAAATTCCATGATCCTAATGTAAATTCCATGACCCTAACGTAAATTCCATGACCCTAACGTAAATTCCATGACCCTAACGTAAATTCCATGACCCTAACGTAAATTCAACGACTTTTCCATTAACAATTTCTTAATGATTTCTTCAACGATGGTTATCTTCATTTTTGTGTTAACCAATAACTAGCCATGTAAAACGTATTACTTATTTTTTCAATTTCCCAGACCCTTACAATTCCAGGTTTTCCAGGTCTAGGTTAATTAAATTGTACGTAAACCAACGTGCATTTTTCGAGCTCAATACCATCATTGATATGCAGTTTAGTACAAACTGCACGTACATGTACAGCATGTTAAAAGCCACACAATATAAACAATAAACGTTAAAAATGCAAATTTACTCAGTACATTCTTGTGTCGTAATGAAATTTTGGACAGAAAGCAATAATCCAAGTTGCATACGCTTACCTGAAATTTCCAATCAACTTTGTATATCCTCGGATTCGCAGTAATGTAACAATCAAAGTAAACATCGTCTCCCTCCTTAAGCTTTTCTTGTTTTAGAGAACTTCCGAGCTGCAAAACAGCTGTAGGAGGATCTGGAAAATTTGAATAAATAAATTCTTAATTGTAATGCAAATAGAGAACTGGATGGAAAACGTTGAAATAAAACAACCATTTTCTGTTTATGATTGCCCATCAGCAAGTTTGAATGAATCATTACTACACAATTTTTTGGGACGTACCCAGCGGGAGATTGTCTACTAAAGTTTATATTTGGTGCTACGGTAGAGCAGGTCCATTTCTAATATTTGATTGCCAAATTTGCCTGAAGCATGGCATTGCATATTGAAATTTCAGATGAAGTTATTTTTGCGAGATGATTTCAAGAAAAACGTTTTTAAATTTCCTTCCTTGTACAACTAACATTTTACTGGAGTTCATTCCAGCTTACGATTGCTCTGGTATCGTATATTACCGCAAAGATAAAATGCATAACGACGAAAGCAAATATTCAAATAGAAAAATCGCTTTAGAGTTTTATGAGCTGGAAATAAACCCTCCAATATTAAAACATGCAACTCGCTTTCTGTGTTCATAACATTTAATCCTAACTCGTGACTATCAAAATGAAATAAGAAACGCCAGCAGTATGCAAACAGACAAATTTACCATCTGTTTTCATGCATATGACCAATGACAATTCAGAGAACAACTTAGATGAAATTTTCGACTTTCCTGACTTTTCCAGGTTTTTAAAAAAATTCCCTGACATTTTATACGAGTTTAAAAACAAATAAAATTATGGATTATGGAAATAGGTAAATTAACTCACATTTTTATACGATAATCATGACTAATCAACAGGCAGATGTAAACTATCTCAATTCACCTGACATTTTCATTAATTTTATGAAATTATTTGATTTGTCCATACTTTCCAGACAGTGGGAATCCAGAAGTTGTTCTCAATTCTCAAGTCGATTTATCAGACAACTTTTCAGTCATTTCCCTGCCTTTTTACATGAGATTTTTTTTTAAAAAAACAAGAAAATGATAGATATTGCCCCACATTTTAATGTGATAACCATGACTACTCAATTGACCGATGCAAACTGTCTCAATTACCCTGACATTTTCATGAATTTCATGAAATTATTCGATTTATCCTTACTCTCCAGAAAGTGGAAATCCTGAAGTTGTTCTCAAATTCTCAAGTCGATTTATCTGACAACTTTTCAGTCCTTTCCCTGACATTTTACTTGAGATTTATTTTAAAAAAACAAGAAAAATAATGGATATTGACCAAGATTTCAAAACTGATGCAACATATCTCAATTTCCCTGACATTCCCCGATTTTCCCTAAGTTTCCAAAAAGTGGGAATTCTGAAGTTAATTGTTTTCTATTTCTCAAGCCGATTTCCCAGACAGCGTTTCAGTCATTTCCCTGACATTTCATGACAATTAAAAAAACAAGATAAATGGTGGCTATTAACCTAAAATTTTATTAGATATCGATAACTTATAAATTGGCTCATGCAAACTATTTAAATTTCCCTGACTTTTCCTTACCTTCAAGAATCTGGGAATTCTGAAGTTGTTAACTAGGCATACAGTAAGAGCTACATGTAATTTATTCTTGTTTTTTTAAGTTAAGCTTTTTTCAAAATAGAGGCACGTTAAACGTTTAATACATAACTCACCAAAACAACATTGAACAACAACACCCCTGATCATAAATAAAAAAAAAAGTAAAATAAGCAAAGAAAATGCAAATCTTAAGAACAACTTACAATGAATGTCCATTTTCCACTGGCTTTCGTATTTTCCTGGCACCAACCGATTATCGGCTCGACAAGTGAGGAATTTGCCATTGTCGTCCATGTTGGGTTCAAAGGTCAGAATACTAGTAGTGACATTCCTGTCGTCAGAAATAAATTCCTTGGCTGTTTTTAAATGTTTCGTTCCTTTGAACCAAGAGATCAAAGGGGGTGGTCGAGATCCGTAAGACTGACATCTGATTTTCTGCTCTTTATTCGCTGCTAAAGGTTCTGGTGGACGAATAATTTCCGTATATAGTGGTCTCACTGAAAAAAAAAAAAAATTATTAAATAACGCACACAAGTCGACATTATGCTGATTTCACAAAACAGGGTAATATAAAGGTGCCTGTAAAAAGTTTCGTACATACATGTACAGTAGGAAACCATTTGAGATTGAAAGGATTATTGCGAAATATCTGAGCAATGTGGAGAAAACATTCTTGGAAACATATGGGGTCAACCATAAAGGACGTCATAGGGAGGGAGGGGTCAAGGGTAGTGGACGTCCAGATCGCCAATTGAAATTTCGATTTCAGTATGGAAAGCACTGATTGAAAATGTGATAAAAGTGTTTGTAAACTGAAAAAACTGATGATATTTCGATAAATATTCCGGTCAAATACAGTATGCTGGTCAAAACTGATAATATTTTAGCTAATATTCTTGTGAAACATAGCATTCTGGTCAAGAAGAATGATATTTGAATCAATATTCTGCTAAAATACAGTAGTCTTGTCAAAACTGATAATATTTTGCTTAATATTCTGGTCAAATGGAGTAGTCTGAAATCAAAACTAATGACATTTAAGTGATAATAATTCTGGTATTATTCTGGTCAAAATGATCAAAAGTATAATATTTTGGTCACTGTTCTGGTCAAGATTGATGATTTTCTGGTCAAAATTCTGCTCAAATACAGAAGGCCTATTCTTGTCAAAACTGAAAATTTTGGTTAATATTCTAATCAAAACTGAAAAATTGTGTTTAATATTCTGATCAAAACTGATAATTTTTGGTTAATATTCTGATCAAAACTTAATATGGTCAATATGGTCAAATACCATATATTCTGGTCAAAATGGTCAAAAGTATGATATTTTGATCTATGTTCAGGTCAAGACTGATGATAATTTGGTTGACATTCTGATCAAATACAGTTTTCTGGTCAACACTGATAAGATTCAAGTAATTCATAAAATCTGCATATTAAACTAGTCATCTTGATGTGATGCTTATAAATAAAATTAACTTAATATTACGTATTTTTGTTCATTTTGAGTTCGGGGAATGGAAACGATGAAAGTTCTGAAAATCGTAAAAATTTCAGGACTTCATTAATTTTACAAAATTACAGCTTCTCTACCTGATGAAAATAGAAATAAAACATAATAAAATATGAGATCCTGTTGTTCCAGTAATTCTACATGTATCTTAAAATATATATAGCCAAAGTTAAAGTGGTGTTTTGAAGTGTTTGAAGGTGTTACGAAAGTGTTTTAAAACGTACTACCTAATGAAAACATAAATAAAATAGTGTATAATAAAACAGGAGGTCCTGTTGTTCCAGTATTTTCTCACTATATACTGTATAATCAAAGTTAAACTGGTGTTATGAAGTGTTTGAAGATGTTATGAAGGAGTTTCATAACGTCCTACCTGATGAAAATAAAAATCAAATAATAAAATAGGACATCCTATTGTTCCAGTAATAAATTATATACAATCAAATTTAAACTGGTTTTTGGAAGTGTTTGAATGTGTTATGAAGGTTTTTCATAACGTCCCTGCAGGTAAACTGCAATTTTACTAATACCAAAACCAGACAACGACTATTCGAGAAAAAAACAAAAAACGAAACAACAAACGAGACAGTCTAAAGGCGTTTAAAATCCCTCAAAATTATGCATCACCACATGCCTCACATTGGGTGAATTTGGGATTGGGTCCAACTCCCAATTTTATTCATAGAGCCAGCTTAAAGTTGGTCTTTTGGGTAGCAGTTAGAGTCATCATCCGTACAAAAGGCCTTATGTGTGTCTATCGAAAGGAGAAAATGCTATGGTTGGGAACAAAAGTACTCCAGAAATTGCACCAAGTAGTTTCATTCAAGCGAATGGACACAGCTTAATGAAAATGGACATGATCATTGTTTTTGGTGACAGTGCATTGCTCGCTAGACTATATATCACACTTTCTCGCTATATTTTACTGCTTCTGATGTCACGAAAAGGTGCATAGGAGTGGGACACAAGAGCAAAAAGAATACACAATTCCAGGGTCCACCAAGCGGAATCAAATCTCCAAAAGAGCGAAAATGAAGAATATATATTGGGGAAAAAGCGAAGGAAATAACAAGCAAGCTAGATGGCAGATGAGATGATAACATTCTTGAATCGAAGCATTTAGAAGGAGAAAAAAATGCAATTAATATGGAAATGTGCACGATGGGAGATAACTTTCGATATTGGATATGCGTGCATTGTGACGGAATGTTTCGGTTGCACCATGGCAACGATTAAACAAAATGCGTGCCGACAATGAGCGAAAATTGCATATTCTAGGAATAACAGCACTCGAGTCTGCAGCAGAAAATACAATTGTAAAATTCATGAAGCCTGAGTCTAGACGAGTTTTTGTGTGACACATGAGCCACTGAACAATATTGGTAGCGCCATTAATAAGTAATATCTAGAATTCAACACCTAGAATTGAACTAGTGTTTAAATTTCGGTTACTGTTATTCAGACCAATAACAATTCAGTACACTTCAGATGAAGTGATGCGAGTTAACTTGCAATTCATTACAAATGTTCAATTATGGTTAGCCATTGAAATTCACCGTGTATCCCGCAAAGTCCATATTGAAATTTATGTTCAATTCATAACCAAAATTTACACTTTCCTCGAAGTGTTAATTTCACTTCCAGGAATTCAATTTCGCTCGATCTCCAGCCAGAAATCAATACCTTATGGTTTCATACCTCGAAAAATATGTTAATCTAACAACCTTTGTGCAATTGCTGCGAATTCGTACATGATCCAAGACTAGCAAACGTTAGATGCCTTACTATTCCGAGAAATTCGAGTTAAATATCTAAATCCATGTTTTACAAACTTGGGTAAATATCCCAAAATTGGATAAAACTTGATTTTCTGTACATTGCAATCCACATTGCAATTTACAGTACATAAAAGTGTACAATAAGAAGCACACTATACATGCATAGTATTATAGTACCATATAGACTGTGTAGCAATAGCCCAAAACAGTCGAACAAAATATCATCAGATTAAATCATATTACAGTTTTTATCTGAATTTAGTAAAAAACCAGGGATGAAAGTTTCAACTTCCCTGACGTTTTATGCTTGCAAGGCAATTTTCCCTGACCACCCTGATTACTGAAAATGCAAAAATATGGCATACACAATGCATGGTAAGCTATATTTATTGGTTATTATAAACGTATAGCTTAGAATACAAGTTTTCATAAATAAACAGCAAACTTGGGACTTTTTAGGAATATTTCAGTAAAATGAGAACAATAATTTTTTTTAAAAAAGGAAGTGATTTTAGCAAGATAAGATTTTCAGAATGCAGTACTTTATTGTTTTTTATCGTTATGTTATATCTTAATAATATAACAACATTATTCGTGTGCAAATTGTATAACATGAATTCAATTCATGAATCCACGAACAAGTTTTACTTCCTTTCTTCAACTTCTTGGATGCCATTTAAAGACTTATTTAGAAATATTTAAGATTTTTTTTTCAAACATGTTTTATAAAATTGACAATTTCATTCTTTATTTCTTTCACACAATTACTGACTTTATGTTAAACAATAACTAGCGATGCAATTGCATTATATCCATGAATCCATAAACAAAGTATTCTTAATTGTTGCAACTTGTTGGACACTATTTAAAGACCTATTTAGGAATATTTAAGAGCTTTTTCAATGATGTTTTTTAAAATTGACAATTTCACTTAATGCTCGATTTCTTCTTTACTTCTTTCACAGAATTATCGGCTTCCATGTTAACCAATAACTAGCGATGCAAAAAAAGGTATTATTGATTTGTTGAGAGCTGGTAATGAATGGGATAATGAACGAAAAAGATTGGCAAGCAGAGATCTAAACGTAGGGCAGCCTGTATAACGCAGTATGTAATTAATTCATATCTCGCAAAGGGCAGACCTTCATTTTGCCCATTAGGAATGTTGACATAACTGTACTTGCATGGTTTCGGTGTACGCATTCAGGGTACATTGAAAACCAGCATCAAAATAATATTTATCGATTAAAAGCTAGGAAGCAGTGGCTCGCGTGCCAGCCAGTCATAAAACCTTTGCCTCCGTAATTGGACTTGTTTGTCGTTTGATTTAAACTGTCCAATATTAATATAAGATCACGCAGAAAATGCCCTCGCCATCACCTTCTCCAACTTGTTTAACTCTGCAAGAAAACAGCTGTGGTCACAAGATGGCACACAATCAACAATCGATGGAAATTGAGCAAGAAAATTACGGCACACTCAGCTGGCACATGGGGCTGTTAAAACAAGAAATCTGTAGCCACCAATAATCAAGAGTTCAAGTTGGGAGAAATTTCATTGGGACCATAACGCGTGCCATGCGTTAAAATCCAAAGGCCGAATTTGCAATTATGGAAAAAGCCAGCAAAGGGAAACCATACGTACTTCTGGTTATGAAAAGCGAGTAATTAATCGAGTTTAACTACGGAGTAATCCAAATCAGTAGCGGACGCTAATGGACAGTGTTCTGGCTACAAAAATATTAATGCGATATGGAATGACAAAGAAGACCAATGGACAGAATGTTGTTTACAGCACACAACTTTACCAAGTTTTATGACTACAGAATATATGCCAATGCAACCCATATTGAAAAAAAAATGCATTATAAATATATTTTTAAATTCATTTGACACCAAAAAATGTATTCCTACATGAAAATGTATTTTTAAATATATTTCAAATATATATTTAAATAAGATCATCTACTGCATTTATAAATACCAAAAAATTGAATGTATTGGTACGTTAAATTTTACAAACGTTCACTGGTTAATATTAAATACTCATAAGAAATACAATGACAATGGCTCACAAGAATTATTTGCTTATTACTTTGATTAACATCTCAATTTATGCATTTGAATCGAGACATGAATATAAAGACAAAATATTTGCAAATCAGGGTATCTACTAATTTCTGAGAACGAAATTTCCTGGGTTTTCCAAGTTTAAAATAAGATTCCCTAAGTTTTCTAGGTAAGTAGACACCCTATAAGTACTTTTTTAGTAATGTTGTAATGTATGCATTACTTTGAAATAAACGTCGTACATTTTCAAGTGTATTGTTTTTTGTATTAGTTACATAAAGATTTCCAGCCTGCCAATGCATTTCCAAATACATTTCGAAATATAATACAAATATATTTCGGTATAAATTTTGAAATGCATTTCGGTATAAATTTTGAAATGCATTTACAGGTTGTTCTAGGGCTCAATCCACACATATTCGAAATAGCATTTGAAAATGTATTTTAAATAATACATATAAAAAGCATTGTTTTCATATGGGAAGGAATGCTACATTTATTGCTCGTTTTTCAGTGTATAAATTGACAACAGTGTTCCCCTGAGATGATATTTTCAACTTTCCTGACTTTTCCAGACTTTAAAACAAATTTCATTGACCACCCTGGCCATTGGAAATGCAAAAATATGAAATGACAAAATAAGGAATGCTATATAAACAGGTGATAAAATAAATGGATATTTAACCAGGGAACAGCAAATTTACATGTACATTAGTTTTTTTAATTTCTTTCACAGCTAATCAATACCTAGCAATGCAAAATCTGTTATTGATTTGTTGAATTTCCCTGACTGTTCCAGGTTTTTCAGGTCTAGGGGAACCTTGGACAATTTCATTATTGATTTTCAAAATAATTTCCCCAATTTCTTATTTCTTGAAACAATTTCTCGCATGTGGAACCGCTTGTCTTTTGTATTAATAAATAGCTATAAATATGAAATGAATTGTTGATTTGTCCACTTTCCCTGACTTTGTCAAAATACATTCCTTTTTCCCTGCTTTTCCAGGACTTTCCAATTTCCCTGGCATTTCCAGGTTTTTCAGGTCTGGGAGAACCCTGTATTATACAGTATATACATGTAAACAGGAGATATTACATAAATTTTTGTAAGGCAACAGGAAATTTATGTTAGCTTTTATTTAAAAACTGAAAATTTTAATATTAATTTCGTCCACATAATTGCTTGCTCTTGTGTAAACCAATAGCTACATGTGTATAAATGTGAAATATATAGTGATGATTTCTTGAATTTCCCTGATTTTTTTAAAAGTAAATTTCAAAAACATACATGTAAATATGCGTTTTGTATTTTTCATGTGAACAAAGTTAATGCACAAATAGATGAAGGATCCATAGTGATTCTGTATTTGTACAGTAAATTTCATGCCTTTGATCAGATGACTAAAATGCAAAATAAAAACTAAATGCCTACAAAAACGACGAAGCAATCGCAGTTTTATATAGAGTTATGGACGCAACTACAGTATAGTGAAAAACACTGCTGTAATGGAAAGTAGCGAAATTGTGCACAGATGTTACCATTGTAATCAGAAAATTCAATGCAGTCCAATATCTGCAGATTTTGGTTAGGTCTTGCTTAAACTATAAATAAACAACGCAATCTTTCACCACAGGAGCGAGACCACTAATAAAAAAATCGGTGGTATAATGCAGCTTTTTATTAGTATTATTACCGGACTAGGAAATCTATGGTAGCTATCAATGATAGCTGGGAATTGATTGACTGCACTCTTTTATTGGTTTTCAGCCCTGATAAATGGTAATAAATGGGGAAAACCAATGAGGCATAAAAATAACTGAGTTATACTTAAAATCAGCGACACATCTGTCTCAAAAAACTACAGGTTTCAAAGTCGATGTTGACGTTGCCAATAATGAACTCTGCAAACCTCAGCACTATGATGGCGATAAACATCTTAATTGCAATTAAAATAAAACCATTTAATTAAAGCAGTCAAATGACTTTGATAATCACCAATGGTTTTTGGTTCAATTTAAGTTAATTGTTATATGTATTGTTTAAATATTCAATTGTCTCATTGCAATATACAAGTAAAGGGAATGTACTGGATTTGGTATTGCAAATTCCGTGAGTTTTTCATGACTTCAATAAATGTTACATGCTTGTTATAATATGGGGCTGTTGAAGTGTTAGGTCATGACTAAATATAACGATTTTCAGAAACATCATCTACTACTGTTGAGACATAATTTTGGCCAAAAATGCGAATTTTCGTAAATAAATCAAAAGACAAAAATACCATGATCCTGTTGTACTTCCATGATCTGAATCTCATTTTATGACTTTTCCAGGACTTCCATAACCGGGTGTCAATTGGATTTTGTATTGTAGATTCAATGACTTTTACATTATTTCAAAAAAAATTCATCCCCATTAGAATATGGGGTTGTTGAAGTTTTAGGTCATGATAGCAATTTACATGGCCGTAGACGAATTTTTTATTGCGAAAATAGGTGACAAATGAAGAATTTAAATCCAATTTCTTATTTTGTGATTAAATCAAAAGAAAAATCACATGATCCTGTTGTAAATTTCATGACTTTTCCATGACTTCCATGACCTGGATATCATTTCATGACTTTTCCATGACTTCCATGACCTGAATCTCATTTCATGACTTTTCTATGACTTCCATGACCTGAATCTCATTTCGTGACTTTTCCATGGCTTCCATGAGTTCCATGACCGGTAGATACCATGATGTAAATGCAAGGAAAAACAAGGCACATCAGAAAAAAATACATGTGTAAATGGATAAAACATTTTTTTCTAGGATAAATACTTTATCTGCAATCGTTAGCTATAGCAGCCCTTAAGGTTGGCTGTGCTGAAGAATGAGAACATCTTCCGGAAAAATCTATTAGTGTATATGATCCTAGGCATTATTCAGACATACGTTTCTGCATTCAACACATGGTCACCAGGATGAAAATTCGGAATCACGTTTATGCTTTCTTTTGCCCACTACTTTTCGATGGCCATACACAGATGGCTCATAAAATTACCAAAACGGTCCTTTAACACGAAAAGTTGAGGCTCTGGCATGTACGATCTGCCACACAAGCTTACTAAATGACCATCATAAAGAAAAACGATGGCAGAACTCGTACCCCCACCAATAATTGAACGAGCAAAAACTCGGGAGACATCATTAAGTAAGGAATTGGTTTCCAAGAAAATATGGACGTAAGGAGAATAGCATGTTCTTGGTAAAGATGGCCGCCATAGCCAAGACGAAGCATGCCAAACCAATTTGCAGTCAGCAATATGCTAAGGTCCGGTTGTACCAACAAAAGTTAATCAAGTTCCAAGGTAAACTTCTAGTTACCTAAGGGAAAGCATTGCACCACAGAAAGTTAGCAGTTAACCATGGGTAACCATGGCAGTGTTCACTCTCAAATTCTCAAGTTTATTTCCTTCACGTTTCCAATAACGTTTTAGTCATTTCCGTGACATTTTAAACGATATATTTTTCAAAAATTAAGAAAAATTATGAATTTTATCCCACATTTTTACGAAAGATGATGACATCAATTGGCTGATGCAAGCTGTCACAATTTCCCTGACATTACTTGACTTTCAAGAAAGTGGGAAACTGGCACTAGAAAAATTTAACCCAGCAACATCTATAATAGGCATGGTTAACAATGATTGGACGTTTAGCAAACAAACTGTGTGACATTACCAATATTACATTTGATGACTGATTACGTAAAATTCGAAGCACGTTTAAGGTTAACTAAAACAACAGTATTAAAACTACTTTCTCGAGAAAGTCGATTGTTTCATTGGTCATTATCTACAGGTTTACTAACCTATACTGTAGCTAAAATTCCCAATAGTAAAATGGTGCAACGTAAACCTACTAACATTGATTAAAATTTCCCATAGTAACTTGTTAACTTGTTGTTATGCATGTAGGTAATCCCAGGTTATCTAACCTTTCAATTAATCTACAATTGTG
>JAQGAF010001127.1:0-35063 GCA_034687865.1 Kryphioiulus occultus | reverse complement strand
AAACCTACAACACACACCTACGGAAGACCGTTGGAACAAACACGCGTACGTGTTGTAGGTTTCGGCGCAGGTGTTTGTTCATACGGTCTTCCATATCTTCCGTACTACTTTCATCGTGGCCTTGGGTGACACAGTGGCGCCATCTTTTCGCCGCTTTTTGCAATTGTCGAATTTTGAATTAAAATTGTGAGCCATTTTCCAATGGTTTTAATATTTTAATGTCACTAACGATATAGCCTCGCTGTTTAATTCTTAAATTTGGGCAAAACGTGATTTTAAAACAGCCGAAATATGATTAGTTCATTTTGAACACCCAACTGGGTATTCCCAAGACCGCGTCGATTGGTGCCATTGGCCACATTGATTTCCCGCTATTTTTTCAGTGGCAGTTATTTCGTGCTTTATATCCCAGCAGTTACTATGCTGCGGGCTTATGTTGTGATTATACTTAATTTCTTGTAAAAAAAAAGCACATGTAAGGCTTGATCATCAGCGCTTGCCGGCAATCAGCATTTTTCAAAAACAACGTCAACAGGTAAGGTGGTTTGATTGTGTGCTATACCCATTGTAACGATATACATGTACATGTAGGTCGACCAACATGAGGTCGATGTACAGACCCTAGAGACAGTTAATTAGCTGTCTGGTAAATGCATGTAACAGATGAAACAGTTGTCAGTATGTATACTTGCAAACAGTGACTACAGTAAATAGAGTTACACAAGCTGTATTGTCCTGATAAACCTCGACAGCTTGCTGTCTTGGTTGATAGCAATTTCAATAATGTATCACTTGTTTAGTGTTTACCAAGTTGACCTGAAGTCGTCCACTAATCTCAGATCATGTTGGATTTGACCATGTTGATTTACAGCTACTGTGAGCAGACTATAACCTCAAGCAGAACTGACCATGGAGCTGTTACAGAAAAAGTTGCAGGGGATAAAATTTGATTTCACCAAAGAATTAGAGTGTGCCATTTGGTAAGCAGGTTATGATAGACTTCAGAGCTACTGGATTTCATTGTTTGATGGATATCGTATGCTAAAATGAGATTGTTTCAGTTTGGAGCTGCTAACTGATCCAGTGTTGACAAAATGCAACCACCAGTTCTGTCGGTCTGTATCGAGTTGAATTAATAATAAAATACAGCCTAACCTGTATCGGCGCATGTAATTAAATAACTGTTCTGATTTGTTATAGGGGTTGTTTGCGAAACGCAATAGAAAAACGGTGCATCAAAAGATGCCCAATTTGCAACGAAGTCTTGTCAAAAAGGTAAGACCACCACATTTGCGTCTACTATGATAAATTGAAAACGACACTTTTTGTGTAGGAAGGTAAATCTTTATAAAAATTCTCTTGCTGTAGGAGTATGATCGAGAGTGCTACGCTGAAACCATTGATTCGAGATTTGAAACTTTTGTTGGAAGCCATAGAGTCTGATTTCGAGTTGCAGCAAGGTACTACGATTGGTTTGTTGCACTGAAACGCAACTGTTATAAACACGTGGATTTAACAGCTTTATTTGTATCCAACAGATATGAAAGTTGCATCTGAGCTTTCAACTGCAAACGCTATGCCTGTGCAGTAAGTACCAATTATTGCATGGCATCTAAACTCTTATTTATGTGTTCAATAAAGAAGCAAACTGTTAATTTTCTGTTGCGTTTTTTAAAGACCTGTGGTTCCTGCATCAAAATCAGCAGATGTTCAATTGGATAAGAACCCCAGACAACCCAAAGCAGCTCCGTCATTTCTTACACAAATTTCTGAGGAACACAAACACAAATGTGATGGGAATACTGTGAAATCAGTTCTGAATGTACAAGCAGCCCGTAAAGAAGCAACTACCGAAAGCATAGAGTCGACACAATCCACGGTCAATAATGATTTTGAAGCAAAATCAAAAGAAAACGACACCAATATCGGCAATCTTGAAGCAAAAGTTGACGACCAATCTCATAATTTCGAGATTGTCATGACCCGTTGTGGGGATGATGGTAACAACACAAGTAGCCAATCTACCATTGAACTTGTTCTTGAGAAGAAACCTCCGCTAGAAGCAGTACCTCGTGCAAGTATTTGTGCAACTTCGAAAGTTGCGAAGTGGCTCATGAACCGGTGCATGCAAGATCCAGATAGTCCCATTTCGTTAAGCAGTGATATATCTAAGCAGGCCAGCACCAGCTCCAGTAAAGAGACTTCAAGTAAGGCAAGTAAGATTGCTGGAAGAATTTTCAAATCCCGAGTCGTTTTGAACAGAAACGAATGCGTTGCGAACAGAACCAAAGTTGATCGTGAAGCATCGCAAGATCCGTACAGTTTCATAAGCAGCCAGAAAGTATATCCAAAGAAAGGGCGAAAAAGAAAAACTAGGCAGGACAAGCGTAAAAGTGAAAATTCACCTAAAAAGGCTGGGGGAAAATTTGCAAACCTGATCAATTTACGAGAAAGGAAACTTCGTACTGCAAAGGAAAAATCCACAGAGAAACAAGAAAAGTTAGTTGATCAGCAAAACTTGCAATCCCAGCCGTTTCCTAGCAGTTGCCTCGTTAACGTACACGACAAGTTTGACGAATTTGTGCTAAATGGCATTAACAAACAGCCGGTTGGTAAGCAAGCAAAGCGGCTTGAGAAAACTGAGTTATGGAATGATGACGAGGAATGCCGCAACGTGTTTGTGACCCCGGTGTACGCGTCCAAATCGCCAAACCGAGAAAAAGAAAATTTAGTCAAGAAGCAGGTCCAGAAAAGGAAATCCAGAAGCAGAGACAGAAAAATTCCAAAGCGGAAGGAAGACGACAACACCCTGAACCTGTTGAGAAGTGAAATTATGGATGCTGAACAGCACGAACTGTGCATCGAAGCTCCGAAGAGAAAATTGAGCTCAAAACTCTGCGCTAAGACGAATATGAAAGATATTGCACAAAATACAGACTTGCCCTTTCCGTGTGATAATAAAATTCGCAAATTAAATTCAGCATCTAATGGAAAAGACTCGACAGCCATTGATGTAGAGAATTGTGAGGACATCGTGCAGGTGGCTTCAGCTGAAAACATAACAGAAAACAAACTCAAGCCTTTAAATGCGAAAAATTCTAAAAAGAAGCAGGTTTCTAATGTACATGTAGCAACTGCTTTGATTTCTCCAATTCCTAAACAGCAAGTGACACCGCCACGAATCGATGGACAGTCCAAGGAAAAGTCGGCTAATTCGACAAGCAAGGATGCTCCTATGATTTCTCCAATTCCTAAACAGCAAGCAGCACCACAGCTTATCGATGGGCAGTGCGAGGAAAAGGTAACCAACTCGACAAGCAAGGATGCTTCAGTACAGTTTGCCCGAATTCCAGATGGGAAAAGTGAACCTCCATTGAACGCAAATGTTCAAATGCCTGAAGAAGACATAGATCATTCCCCAATCGTTGTGGACGATTTTCCAGCTTTGCCAAGATCACACGTGCAAGAGCTTGCAAAAGTCCGGAAAAGTACAGATCAACAGATTTCCAAAGATAACGTGGAACCTGCTGCTAAAACCCAAATATGCAAACAAATTTCAGAAGGATACATTGATAGTCCCGTTGCAAATCTTCAAGACAGTTTGAAATCAACGAAGCTTTCTAAGCGTAAAGTCGAGCCATGCCCAGAAGCTGTGGACAATTTCATTATGAATAGAAACAATGCGCAAGAGTCTTTGAATGCTCAAAATTCGACTGAAAGCAAGCAGATGCCGGAAGTTAACCTGGAACTGGCAAAACATCTGATTAATGAATTGCGCATGCACGAGACAGCAGCATCCGAGATTACTGCAGGTATCCAAGCTGCACCACTTCAGAAGTTGACACCAACAACCTTAGTCCAAGCTCCACCACTTCAGAAGTTGACACCAACAACCTTAGTCCAAGCTGCACCACTTCAGAAGTTGACACCAACAACCTTAGTCCAAGCTGCACCACTTCAGAAGAAGTTGACACCAACAACCTTAGTCCAAGCTGCACCACTTCAGAAGAAGTTGACACCAACAACCTTAGATCTTAGAGAATTCCACAAGGAACATTCAAAGGACATGCCATTACTGAAGAATACTCCAGTTTCAAAAGGGTTGGCAGAAAATGTGCCGGAAGTGTTCTTGGCTGAACAAATGGATATGACATCAGTGTCCCACGTTTCAAATAGGAAACTCATCTGGCAATATTTTGGGACAAAACATGGCAAGCCCCTATTTTCTTTCGTAAAATTAGGAAACCTTCACCGCACTCTTGCTGGCCTCCATAATTCGGTATCTTGCCAGACAGAACCCAGTGACCAAATCCTCGCATCAAAGAATGAAAGTGAAACATCAAACATTCCTGATATCTCCAGCAAACACCTTAACAAGAACTCTGCGGCGGTAAATGTCTACCGTTCCGTGGCATGCCAGACTGTTCCAGAGGAGACTGTTCCTGTCAAGTGCCAGCATTGTCTGTTCACTGTGCCCAAAGCTGAATGTGATCCCTTCTCTGCAACAAATGTAACAAACGACTGGAAAACAACTATGTCAGCCATAAAAACTTCAAAGGCTAAAATTCCGGAGTCGCAAGGCGATGCAGAGATGTTTATTCCACCTAGCCAGGATACGCCCTACTTTGACGCAGAGCTAATCGGATTGTTCAAAATGGAGAGCCCAAAAAAATTACCCGAAATTCAAACCAAGCCAATGCGTTTCGAATCCCAAAAACACTCCGAAATACAGGCCACTGCAAGCTTTGATGTAATGTCAGTGATCACAACTGAAACCGATACAGGGCCTGCATTCGACATTCTCGCTCCAGAAACATGCACGCAACATTTCGACAATATCCTCAGAAGGATGACGGAAGATGAAATTGTACCGGAGTCTGAAACTGACATCTGCGTTCCAGAAATAAATAAAATCCAAAATGTGTCCACCATGCCCAATTCGGAAACTGCCGAATTTTTCGTGGACAATGGAGACTGTATCGCTTCGTCCCAAATGTTCACGGACGATGATGTTATACCGCCAACCCCTCCTGCAGAAAACGCTTCCGGGGCATGGAGACGTTCTCCATTAGTTAGCCCATCAGGTGTTATTGCACTATCTAGCCAGAAAAGAAAGCTTACCCCGATGACTCCAAGCATTTCTAACAAGAAAACAAAAATAGATGTAAAGCACGAAACGAAATCCAAAGAGTTGATCGAGATAGAAGAGGTCGATTTAAGCAGTGAACCAAAAGGTTATAACCAAAGCCCGAGGAAACTTGATTTGATTGATAGCGAAAGTTGTCACGATGAGCCTATGACTAAAGTTTTGGCCAACATAAATCTTGACTTGGCAAAATCTACGATTATAGAAGACGATATCGATGGAATCTTTACACCAGAAGTTACTTTGCTAGAAGCCGCAAATCCAATGATAACAGTGGACAATGTCCGTGCTACACCAGGATTGTCTTTGATCAAAGGCCCGCTTGATAATGACATGTCCGAAGAAATGTTTAGTGTTGACCAAGAAGAGTTTGCAAAGCCATACCCAAGTTCACAAAAAAATTCAAAAGATATTGTCAATGGTGCAAAAGTGCTCTTAGATAAAAACTGCAAAGGCCAGGCTTCAATTTGCTCCAAATCCAGTAAGCTGCCAGAAAGTGCTCAACTTGAACTAACTGGAAAAGACACTTTATCGACAGATGAGGAATTTGTATTGGATAATGGACTAGAGTTCAAGTCAATGGACTGGAAGGATTTTGGAACCGATGAAGATTCTTGCGAAGCCTTTCCCAGAAATAAGGAAACAAACAGTACAACAGCATCGGGGCCACTGTATCTGGAACAGAGTACTGTGTCGACCCTACAAACTCTGCCAACCACCCAGGTAGGAACCAATGTTGGTTAATGGTTTATGGTCAACCTGCAGGTGAAACTGGATTTTCATGGGCGTTTTTAATTGATTTCTTTCAGCAACGAGAAATTCTCAAAAGTGACATAGAAAAAGACAAGCAAAAATTAAAAGAAATTGAAATGCTGCTTGCCAAAAAGCAACACTGCACCTTTAAGCCATGTGTCAAAAAGGAGGATGGCTCTGCAGCAATCAAAATTAGTAAGTACCAATCTAGTTCCCACTTTCTGAAATGTCAGGGATATGGAGATAGTTTGCATCAGCAAATTTATTGGACATCATCTTTTATAAAAATTGGGATAAAATCCATCATTTTTGTGTTATTTAAAAAAACACACTAGGGGAATGACTGAAAAGTTGTCGGTGAAATCAACTTGAGAATATATGTGGGAACCCTGTGCTGGAATTCAAGCATTCTCTCGCACATTGTCTTTCGAGAGAAAAAAGTATTTGTGGGAGGAAGCTGAAGTGTTCCACTGCCCCCAGTGGATTGCCATGATAGCTATTGATTGATTACCCTACATTCCCTCGGTACTTGCTCAACGTAATTACAAAAGTACACGTGCTCGTCCTCACCGCTGGTAGTTTTCAGTGTCAAGACGAGGATAAAAGGAGCAACCTCTTGCATTTTCGTTCTGCTCTAGCATTCTTCAAGCTAGCTCCAAAGTGGTCACATTGAATCAGAATTGGTTTTAAGTGAATGGCAGCTGGAAAATGGTTGGGCGAGGGACTGCTAACCATCTGATCTTGCCAATCTAATTAATCGAATGCCAGGAGAGAAAAGACAAGTGACAACAGCCAACATCTGTCAAGCATTGGAGAAAGTGATCTCTAACCCCGGTAGAAAGTTGCAGAAATCTGAACCTGGTAGAGGGTGAATCAATTCTCATTCACTCGGAAAATCTGGGAATCAATTGGAAAATTGTCTGCTTTTTTCAATTTGGTAGCTGAAAATCATTTGTTCCATTTAGTCTGGTAAAGGGGTGCTTAAACACGCGTTTAAGCCTTGAGAAAATATGTATTTCCTTTCAAACTAGTTTGCGAGTTATTCTTGCTGGTTAGGATTTTATCTTATGGGGTTTCCACTTCCTGGAAAATCAGGGAATGTCAGGGAATAAAAAATGTCAAGGAAATTGAGTTTGCATCCGCCAATTGATTCATCATTTTTAAAAATTTGGGCTAAGGTCAATCATTTTATCTATTTAATAACAAAAATCTCATGTAATAGGTCAGGGAATGTCAGGGAAAGCGGCTTGAAAATTTGATTGGGAACCCTTTCTTGATACATTATTATTCAAAGAAATTGTTAACATACTCTGGTATTTGCCCACTGACGTCATGAATTGAAATTCAGGTCATAAAGTCATTAAATTTACTTCAAGGTCATGGAATGTTTGGCTTTTATTGACTCAAAATAAAAATGTAGGTCAAAATTCATCATTAATCATCCATACGGTTTTTTTTTGGCCTATGGTCATGTCATCACTGTGAAAATTATTTAATGATGTCAAAATTTGAATGCCCCATATTCTAACAGGCATTGTAAATATCTTGAAGTCATAAAACAGTCATCGAAAAGTCATCGAATTTCTAATATCAAAACCAGTAGTGACCCTGAATGGGGGACAGTGGGCTTCTCCTAACGGCTCGTAGGCTGGCACTGATTGCCTGCAGTTAGGATAGGCAAAATAAAAAGTGATCAATACAAGTAATCAGTGATCAGGTCAGGATAAACAAAAATATTAAAAGGATAAAATCACGACAGCTTGGCAAGTGTTATTTTTGTCTACTAGACAAGCACATTTGGAGCAGTATACCCAAAACGCCTTGAAATTCTCATCACCAACGCATCCACATCGAAAATTGCACTCTAGGTTGCGTTTTGCAAAAAGTATTATAGTTTATCATAAATATCGCTTTTTTTTAAGTAAAAGTAAAAGCAAAAGATGAAATGCTAGCCTACAGATGTTCCTCACACGTCTCCGAGATTTATACCTAGTGTTCGAGAAGTTGGCATTCACAAATAATGGTTTCTTTCTGCACACACTTCCAGACTTCGATTTCTTCCTGATAAATTGCAATCTTAGCGCCAAGAGTTAATAGACGGTAAATTCAAAAGTGGTTTCAGTGATGGCCAAAAAAAAAAAAAAGGAAGTAGAAGTTGTGCGTGGATGGCAGCAAGAAGGGCCCAGAAGAAACATTGCACTGTTTTTCGTTGTAGAAAATTGCATTAGGTACCTTCGTTGCATTTAATTGCTTTCTTAGTTTCATTTACTGGCAATTAAGCAGCGATTGCACGTACTTGTCAGGAGAAGGATACCCAACCAAATATGCGCCATCGTGTGGATCGAGGGAACAGAAAGGCAAATTAAGATGGATCTTTGATCAGCTTAATTGGTTTACGGTCGCCCTTTTTCATCCATTTTACATTAGCGATAGGAAGGTATTCTCCAAAGATCTGCGAGCCAAAACATACCATTCCCAATTTTTATTCATTAGCAGTGCAGAATGATTCCACATGGAAAAGTCGCTGGATTTTTATCTATTCTGGACTTGTAGGGCACGAATTCAGATGCTGAAACCAAACTGAATCGTTAAATATAGCGGAGCTTAGACAAATTCCCTGTTGCAAACATTGCGCAAAATGCATTGAGATATGATATTTTTGTTCCCAAGAGCAGTGGGGATTAAATGACTTTCCAATTAGTTTTAAAGCGAAAAAAAAAGTGTTTATGAAAATCAACCCATTAAAATGTCATGTTTTAAAACATTTTCCTAAAACTACAATTGTCTCCTTTTCGAGCATATTTTAGGGTTCCCCCAGACCTGAAAATTAATGTTAGGGAAATTGGAAAAGTCAGGGGAAATTGATTTACTCAGGAAAATTCAACAAAGCAATAACAGATTTTACACAACTAGTTATTGGTTAGCACTACAATCAAGATATGACAAGCAATTCTATGGAAGCCATTAATAATGCAATTGTCAATTTAAAAGCCTGCAGTTCCCCGCACCTGGAAAAGTCAGGGAAATTGGATTTACTTTGAAAATTCATGGAATTTCGATAAATTTATAATACATTTTACAAAGCTATTATTGGTTGACACAAAAATCAAGGGATGACAAGCAATTCCGTGGAAATTGCGATGAAATTGCCAATTTCACAAAAATACTTATCTAAGTTTTCTGTTTCCTAATGAAAAGGTGTGCTATGCCATATTTTAGCATTTTCAGTGGTTAGGAATATTTCTTTTAAAACCTGGAAAAGTCTGGGGATTGAAAATTTTATCTCTACGGCAACCCTATGCGAGTTTTTAAGCAAAAATCAAAGTTTTCTCAATACTTTTACGTCAAAGTCAAATATTTGAGAAATAAACGCGAAAACAAAAACACCTTTGGAAAAAGGAGAAATTTGCAGTTCTAGAAAAATACTTTTAAAACGGGCATTTTTATGTTTTATAGTTTTATGACATTTTATATCATTGCTTGGTATATGGTGGAATGCCAAACGTTTCCTGAAATCTGATTTAATTTCAGGCACCTATGAGTTTGATTCCGATGACCCACTGGAGGAGGAATTGTTAATTATCGATGATGAGAGCTTCCATGTTCAAGAAAAGAAAATCGAGAATCCTGCTACAGAGTTAACAACACGTGGCATTTATAGTTGGGACACAGACTTAGGTTCTTGGGAATCGCAAGTATGTTGATGTCAAATCTAGTTAGACGCAGTACTTGTATGAGGTAGTTACATTTTGACTGACTTATTGTTCTTATTTTTAGGATAACGGCTTAAAAATATTGGCGAGCCAGAAAAAACAGTCTCAGAGTCTGCAAAAATGCATGCCCAAAGTGGACACTAGCCCTACCGTAGCAACCACGCCGAAAGTCCCAGCTTCCAACTATTCTCTGGTAGTATCTGGATCAGGTGCAAGCGAACAGGTAATTGATGTTAATATTAAACTTACTTCATTGTATCAAATCAAAACTTCAGTTTTGGTATCGCTGCCAACTTTACGGTAAAAAATTAATTTAGTCGGAATTATTAAGCATAATTTGAACATTTTGGACAAAATTGGTTTAATTAGTTGAAATTAGTTAATTGAATAAAGCTCCATCCCCTTGTCACTTTCTGGCACTTGAAATTAGGAGAAGGCTTCGTAATAGCACATAATTATGCACGATCACGTGATCCTCGTTTCTCATATCAACTTTATAGGGTCTGCTAGGATTATGAGAATGGTTGCTAATAAAACTTTCCGTAATACCCAGAGCTTACTTGGAAGGCTCTTAGATTTCAGATTACATTTATTGGCTCAACCCATCGAGGCTTTTGTTATTCTACGGGTTGACGTTGCCTCGTTCGGCGGCCGCTAAACTCCTCCAAATTTATGAGTTTTAACTGCGGTAGTGCCTGATGGGGCAGTTATGAAACGAGGTGCCCTATTGCCTATCGCAGAGGAACCCGAAATTTAATTGAAAATTGAATCCTGCAATTATAATACCCAGACCCCTCTTAAGATGCAAGACTGGCTCTTGTCAAATTTTAATAGTTGCAACTAAGAATCTATTAATACGCATTACCATAAGGGCCACCATTCTTCTAATATTATAACGTTGTTAAGCAGCTCTTATTTATTTGGCAGCGAACTGTGCAACTGCTGGCCACGCAATTAAAGGGAAACTTCCACAGCAAGTTCAACGATTCGACCACACATGTCATTGTCAAGCTCGGTAAGATCGTAATATCTTAATTCGTTCGTAAAAGCTCGTATTAACGCCTCTGAGTCATAAATGCGACCTCTGAGTAGTTGTTGATGCTGCCTAGTCTTCACATGTCGCCATTAACGAGCATATTCTACTACGTGCAACGTCATTGAATTTTGGGCAATTTTGGATGCATATGCCAATGGATGGCACCATCTGCAAGCTGTTGACTTTTTGGAAAATTCATGATGATGTCATTTTCAAGAGTGGCATGCAGCCTGTATGTCTTATCCATGTTTGGATCCTTGCTGCCTAGAAAAATTCAAACCCACATTGACGAGCTTTTATGAAAAATCAGGCTAGTTTCCAAATTCGAAAAACGTGTACAGGCATGTTTCGACTTGTCCTGTTTGGTTAAAGTTAATGACGAAACTCATTCAATGCAATATGCTGCAAATGCTATGCAAGAATTTCAAAATCTTAAATATCTTGAAAATAATTTAGAAATATTAATCGATATGACACGGTCAGGTTACTGTCAGTTTAATCCAACCTGCTACCATCCTTAAATTAAAGTGTGGAAATCGTCATAAATTAGAAACCCAGATTTCATGAAAAATTATGGCTATTCTCCAATCGGACCGATTGCAAAATTAATTCAGTCCAATATGTTGCAAAGGCTGTGCAGGAATCCCAACATCGTAAACAGGGTGTTTCCCAGTGATTGAAGTCATGAAATTTACATTAGGGTCTTGGCATTTTTGCTTTCGCTTGATTCACAAAATACAAAAGTTGGGTTGAAATTCATCATTTTTCGTCCAGT
Organism: Kryphioiulus occultus; assembly: GCA_034687865.1. Classification (NCBI taxonomy): domain Eukaryota; kingdom Metazoa; phylum Arthropoda; class Diplopoda; order Julida; family Julidae; genus Kryphioiulus; species Kryphioiulus occultus. Next base: position 23,640 of record JAQGAF010001127.1, on the reverse strand, counting down.
TTCGCAAAAAATGTCGCTATTTGGCCACTGGTCATGTCATCATCACTATGGTCGATGATGTTTCTGAAAATCACTATTTCGTGATGACAAAACCTGAACGGCCTCGTATTCTAATAGGCATTGAAATTTGTTTAAAGTGAATGAAAAATCATGGAATTTGCAATACCAAATCTAGTAGACACCTTGTTAAAAATCTTGAAAATAACTAAAAACGGTCATAAATTGATATGAAACTGTCAGGTTGTTGTACAGTCTGACTGGCTATCATCTCATAAATTTAGGGGAGAATGGAAAAACAGTGAAACCCTGTTGGATCGCAGCAGCTGATGATATAGCATCCATTAGCCTAATTTTTAACATGGGGCCTTAAAGAAAACTCGATTCCTCAAGCAACATTAAGTAAAATGCATTATGCGTCGAGCTATTTGCCGGTTCGCATTCTCGCTCAATCTAAAATTCTGGTCTTTTTCTCCTTTTCTGTCACGTCAATTACACGTCAGCCCAGTCTTTTACATTATGCATCGTTTTTTCTTGCCAATTTGGCTAGTGATCTTTTTTCGGGATTGTCGTCGTGACACTTTCATATAAAAACCTGTCGCTGCGATCCTTCCTGATACGTTCAAATCGAAAAATTACTGAACTCTGAACAAATCGCATAAGCGATATTTTTTTGCCCCGATTCGAGTCTAGCTTAAAGGCGAACTGGGGATTTTCACCCAAAATGCAAGAACGGCATTTGGAAAAATGCTCAGGGAAAGGAAACATTTCTCATCATTGGAGCAAAATCTGAGGTGTATTTTTAGCATGGCGATTCTGGGAAGGCTTTATTGCGCCATCCAAACACCATTAAATAGGGCACTTTACTGGAAACCTCAGTGGACTACAGGGAATATACGTCGTGTGCCACAACCATTATTAAAGTCCTACATTGCAGTTGTAATATTTGGCGTTAATTGCCCCATTTCTGAGCTAAGCTCCTAATACAGCTCAATTGCCGTTGTTACTGAAGTGGTCTAACTTAATCATTCGCACTAGCGCAAATTCTGCAGATTGTTTTCGCCAGCAAGGCAGTGGGACAAGACTAACATGGTGACTATCAATTTGGAAAATCTGGAAGCATCAGGGAATTTTATATTAAACCTGAAAACTCAGAATTTTGATTTGAAATCTGGAATTTTTCAGTACCAAGATTGTATTTATGGCCTGTTAGTTATAATTTTGAAGGCTCAACATAATAATGATTGGTCTGATAATCAATTCTACCTTTCCCTAAAATTCAGCATTTATGATTGTTTAAATTTTTGTCTGCGGCGCTCCTAAATTAATCTCATTTAATGCAGTATTGGTCTTTTTGTTCTAAAAATTATTATTATTAAAAAATTATTGATAAATCCGATTTCTGGTAAGATTGTTAAATTTTCGTCTATGGAGTTAATTTCTATCAATATTAATATTTCTGTAATTTCAAAATGATCCATAACTGCTTTGTGATCTACAATAGTTTATTTAAATGATATTTTAAAAAATTCTTTCCCTCTACGTTTTTAAATTTCAACTGAACCTGGACAAATTAGGCGAAATGAGGATATGACCCTGGAAACCCTGGAAAACACAGGGAATTTAGTTTTCAGAAATTAGTAGTCGCCACGAGAAAGTTCCAGCATGTTTTGAACAGTTGGAATCATGAGCTTAATTGCAGTACAATGACTTCTTAGGACTAATGTGGCAACTAAGGTCTATGCCCAGAAATTGGAAGTTGCCATGGTGCTTTTCATTTCGCCAAGGGATTTCTTTTCGGTTATTTTCCACTTTCCCCCCCTTCATTATTATTTGCAAAGCATTCAAAACGCTGATGTTTAATATTCGTCTGAAAACGAGCAGCGCTTAACATGCAGCTGCCATCGCATTTCATAATGCCTGCTACTGTCGTGCCTTTTGAGGTGAACTACAGTGTAAGTTTTGGTCGTATTTTTTCGATCGTTTTTCACGTATTACAAGCTGTTTGTCAATGACTGAAAAAATCTTTTGAATAATGATCTTTTTGTACCAGCGCTACGTTTCCTTGCCGCAATGCAGTCGTCTAAGAGTTATTTTTAATAATAACTGCCAACGTTTAGCATAGAAATTGCACTTTCTTATTACATTTTCTCAGAAGGCACAAGAATTGGTAGGAAAGCTAACTTTAAAGTTTGGGAACTACTTTAATAAATCAAAGTTGAGACTTACCCGATTGAAGAAATGCTTTGCTGACCGCAGAGGCGTCTTGCCGTTTGGCCGAGGGTCCAAATCTTCCAATCTAGGGACATTTTCTGACGTTGTGCCTATGAACAAATGGAGAATTTGACTCATTCAAAAATGGCTAAAATTTTATTATTTTACTTTTTGTTTTAGTTGGCAATTTATGCGAAAGGACCCTAAAGTACATTCTTGGAATTTCGGCTGGGCGTTGGATAGTCAGTTATAAATGGGTTACGGACTCGCTGCAGGCAGGAAAAGCAATGCCCGAAGTAAGAATTTGTATAAAGTTTTGATTCAAGTTATCAAAGTAAAAATAAATGTTCTAAAATGAACTATTTTTAATATTTCCACATACAAGGCTGATTACGAGGTTGTTGGAGACACCAATGGCGGTCTACAAAATGGCCCTCATAAGGCACGCACCAACCTCGGTAAACCGTTATTGACGGATTACGAGATTTGCTTGATGAAACCGTTTACTGAACTTACAGAAGGTAAGCACAATTGCATTGCCAGATGTTTTTTCTTGGATTCTAGCCTTGGCTTAAAAGTTTGACATTTAGCATTGAAAGACCATTGTGCCGTATACAGTACATGTACACGTAGATGGCACTATGGTTGTGAATTGTAATTGTAGACCTCCAAGTTTCACTCTTCTCTAAACAGATCAGCTGAGATTGATACTGAATTATTGTGGAGCAACATGCGTTTCTGGTCCGGAAGGTTTCTCCGGGAAGGTCAACACCAAACAAATAGTTGTCTGCGAGAGCCAGTTCCACAAAAGCAACGAATTTGACGGCAAGTGCTGGGGCTCGCACAATCGCAATATCAATTATAGCACCTGGTATTCCATTAATAACTTGACTATTTTCGTATTTCAGATCTTGTTCATAAGAATCAAGTAGTGGTCGTGACGAGAGACTGGCTCTTGGACTCCATCGCTTCTTACACCATCAAGCCCACAAAATCGTACACATTACGCTGAATTTTACATGTTCTTAGTCATTTATTGGGAAGTTTTTTGTTCATTCATATGCTTTATAAAAAGGTGAAATCTTTCTGTATATTTCTTTAGTTAGATCATTAAACTATGGTACATCCATTTTTGTCAGTTCTTATTTTGCAATGGCCGACAACTTACTACTTTTGTTGCATGTTGCAATCAAAGCATGGACTCAACCATTTTCAAACTTTAGTTTCAAGTGTGATTCCCCCAACGTTTGATAAAATGCATCAAATTACAAAAAGTGCTTACCATGATAGTTTTAGTTCTGGTTCCACTGCTCATAATCTATTGCTATGCCATGGGTGACGTCATGGAAATGGAATAACTAAGTAAGAAGCCAACATTTTAACAACAATGACAAAGATGGCCGACACTCATCGACAGCAACAAAATAACTTACCAGCATATCCCCTTGAAATCTGCCAGTCTTCTACAAATTCATACACGTACAATGATCATCTTCAAGAATTCATCATCTGTCCAGAAACCGAAAATTCTTCGCAATAAATTTTATTTACAAGTTCCATCGAATAGTTAACTTTTAATTACAGAAGCAACGCAAAACGTGAACAAGAACAGCCACTGTCCCAGCTGCTCGCTGATAAAACTGCAGATTTTAACGGCGTCATTGTTCAATAAAAAAATCGACCTTTGTCTATGTACAACCCGGAGAAAATAGCGTTTTTCGCAGTATTTTATAGTCTCGATTGCGTTACATCATGACGCAGTTCCAGCTCTTAGTTTTTCCACGAATTTCACTTTTCAAATGGACTTTTGGTTTACTTTTAAAACGTACTTTGCAAAACGAGCGTTGTCTTTGTACACCCGTTGGGCTTTTTTGAAGTTTTCCAGTGGCGAGGATCACAGCAATTTCTAAGGCATTTTTCACACTTTTTGAGGAGATTTTGGACGAAGTCTCGACGTAGCACGTGGCTTGGATTTCGTTTCCAGCTGTGGTCGCCTAAATAACGACCAGAGAATTAATGGGCATAATTCCCGCACATAACATGATGGGCAAACACGCACATACAAAATGGCAATGGTCAATTTCATGCTCATGTCGTAACATTCATAATTATTTCTGGTGAAGCCTGAATACTTGACGCGCTGGCGTTAATTAAATTATTTATGGGGAAATAACGCGAATAGCTCCGCACCAGGTGTTGCCCAATTTGAAATATTTGGCCAAATTGACCGATTGGTAGATGCTCAGGAATGACGATTTCACCCAGCCAAAGTTCAGCTACATCTAATTAACTGCATTTGGCTAGAACGCAATTAATTGTGCGAATATTTTGGAACTCGTGATCGACCTTCTTGGGATAAAATTCAAACGAAATAGTGTTGTACAATAAGCTGGTTTACATTATAACAAAACGTGTTATATTGCAAAGTTTTACAACTTGTTTGAAAATGAGAAGGAAATTGTTAATATTATTTCTTGCTGTGTCGGTTAAGGTCAAAGAACGTTATAAATTTGGGTATACACTTTATAACAAAAAAAAAGTTTTTAAATTAGTTTCAAATTAAAATTCAAATGAAATTAGTTTTCAAAATTTATTGTGCAACTTCTCATATGACGTCAAATATAACTTGTTATGGATGGTATAATTTATCGAAAAGTAATTTTATGTAAAAAAGTTATACAGCTTGTTTGAGAATGAGAAAAAAAATTGTACATGTATTTCAACATCTCAGTATTGATGACCCACGTAATCAAATGGACGTTTTATAAAAAGTTTACAGGTGTAGAGGCACTGAAATGTTTACCGACACATTTACCCAAAATGCTAGATGTATATAACATTTCTTTTTCTCATTGAAACAATCTGTATAACTTTGCTGTATAACGTTTTTGATGTAGTAAGCTCTGATTTTTACAATGTACAGTACGTCCATGGCGTTAAAACAAGTTGTAGAACTGAGTTAAAATTAATTGGTTTCAGCACAAATATTACCGCCTTTTCTCGTGTAATCCTAATTTAAATTCTCTTAATTAACTGTCACAGAAATGTTCACTACTTGGTAGTTTCACATATTGAGCTCTAACATGAACTACCAAAGTACCTTTTTGCATTAATTTCTTCAGGGAGTTATAAATATTATACCTAAACATATTTTCTAAAAATACTAGCATTCACATAAATAACATACATGTTGGCCTACAATAAGTAAGAAAATGCCTCCATTCTTTCGCATGAAACTACATCTTCTCATTCAACCATTTCGGTAAATAAAATATGGAAATACAGTAATTGCAAATAACCCCTAGAGGTGCGCTCTTGTTAAGCATAGCAAAAGGTAAACATGGGCGACCAGGTGGGATTTCGATAAGTGTCACTGAATGAAAGAAGTTGGTACAAAGCTGCATAACAAGTCTAAGTGCCCTATTACATGTATGACTTCGGCTTTCATGGTGCCTTTTCTGGCTTCTTATTCCGGCTTTACAATTTCAAAGAACACAAGCATTCAAAAGGTTTCATGGAGTAATTAGAAATCGGATAATATAATTAAAGTAATGCACATTAATCAAACGATGAACCCATTTACACAGCCTGTTTGAAAAAAACTGAAATCTTACCTGATCAAAGGACACTGGAAGCTTCCTTTGTCTGGCAAGAGCTGATACTGTTTGAGAGTCTGATCTGGCGTCGCTTTGGCAACCACACAGAATCACAGGTACATCTGGACAGTGTTTTCTAACTTCCGGATACCACTGCAATGACAAAATTGGATGAAATATTTCCCATTCCCATTGAAAAGCCACATTCTGATTCCCCAGAGATGAAATTTTCACCTTCCCTGACTTTTCCATGTTTTAAATGAAATTTCCATGACCACTGAGGCACTGGCCACTCGAAATGCAAAAAAAATGTGGCATATGCCAATGTTACAATTTAACGACGGCTGGATTAGCTTTTATATTGACAATTTCATTACTAAATTGTTCAACGGAATTGTTCGTTTCCTCTTTATTTTGTGTTATAACCAATAATTAGGTATATAAAATGTACATGTATTATTGGTTTGTTGAAGTTCCCCGGCTTTTTCAAATTTAGTCCATTTTACCTGACTTTTCCAGGTTTTAATTAAATCTACGTGACTTTTCCAGGTTTTAATTAAATCTACGTGACTTTTCCAGGTTTTAATGAAATTTACCTGGCTATTCAAAATGCAAAAATATAGCATATGTATGGCACATGTAAGCCAGTTTTCCCCGACTTTTCCAAAGTTTCCAATTTTCCTAGCATTTCCAGGTTTGGGTGGGGGGGAGGGTAACCTGACATTGAAAGTTATAAAACCTGTTACTATACCAGGTTGGTTTACCTTTTTAACAATATTATCTAACGAATCAGGCTGCCCTATGTGAAAACACAGCATGAAGACTCTGGTATCCTGGTATGCCAGTGGACGAATTGTGTCGTAAGGAGAAAAACCTGAAAAAAAGAATACAAAAATACACTCAAAAACTATTGAACCCTTCAAAATTAATTAAAACATGTTATTTACAGTAACTATGCAGAACATTTGCACAAAAAATAGGCAAGTTTACTTCGAATTGAAGCAAATAACGTCTACAGGTATCCCCAGAGGTGAAATTTTCAACTTCCCTGACTTTTACTGGTTTTCCAATAAATTTCCCTGAAAACCCCGACCACTAAAAAGCAATAATATGACATATCCCAACGTAAGGAATGCTAGATTTATTGCTTGTTATATCTAAACAGGAAATAGAACAAATTGTTATATGGAAACAGCAAATTTAGATGATAAGTAATTTTGTGAAATTGGCAATTTCACTACAATTTTCACGGAATTGCTTGTATTCTTTGACTTTTGTGTTAACCAATAACTAGTTTTACTTTTCAAAGTAAATATTTTCCCTGACTTCTCCAGATTGTACAGGTCTGTGGAACCCTGTGTTTATGACATGACACTTCAAATGCTTGATACCTGTTGAGTCTGCCTCAACTTTAAATGCAAAGAAGAGTAATCTATGCCAATGCAAAAGCACTTATGACATACATGTAAGTTATATGTTCAATTAAATATAGATCACAATTCTGTGCATTGGGATTTAAAGCCAGTTCTCACACGTGAATGCATGACTATTCTTCCTAACGCTAATCCGAAAGATTGAAACGAAATGAAATGCTGCATTTTTGGCACATCAGGAGGAGAAGATTATCAATCCATGGAAGATGCCCATTTTGCAACAACCTTCACATCACGTGATTGAGCTTAATTTATTCCACAACATCACACTAATGGCATATTTGAGCTAGGGTGAGCAATCTGTCTCCTCCATCATCATCACGATCTGCAATTCAAACATCACTAAATAATGAAACCACATGCATGGTAATTATAGGTTAAAAGTCAAGGCGTCACACGCGTGTTTATAACTCATTTGAACATGATTTAGCAGTCAATAAGGATTACTCGTGAAACACGTTTTGAATAATTAAAAGCAATTTTTTTAATGAATAGCTAGCACCCCGTTTTTCTCTTTGGGTCTACGAAAGTACGAAATGCATTAAGCAGCAAACGACCATATTTTGCCTTCGTGCCTTCAACAATCGATAAAACAACTGGAAATTAAGGCAGCAAAATTGTCCTCTTTTTACATAGTAAAAAAAGATGAAAGGGCCATCTTCAACGGCAATAAGGTCATAGCACCCAACTTACACGAGCCACGCGTATGCATTTAAGGAAAAAAATGAAACATCTTTGTTGGTTTTATGAACTTTTCCATAAAACGCCCTTTGCTTCTTTATACAGAAAATGGGTATAGTTATAATAGCTTTTTCTTGGATTCAAGCTGATGATGATACAGCATACTAAAAAAGCCTTTCCCAAATCCATCGTACTGTATGTGTGCATTGAGGGCAGATCAAAGCTACCGAACAAAATCGAAATAAAATTATTAGCCTAATATGATTTCCCTTGCCTTGTTTTCGCCAAATACCGATGGAACCGATAATACAAACTTAAGCAATAACCTGGAAACGACTTCTCCATACAGTAATGTAAGAAATTCTTGAGGATTTTTTATATAAACTAGATCACCAGTAATGCAGTTCTAGAACATTTGTTTTAATTTGACAGAATTAAAACGAACAATCACAAAACACAATATTGCAACTGAAAAACTCCAGGTTTCAATTCAAAATTTCCTGATTTTTCCATGGAGGTTTAACAAAAAATTCCCTGAGGTGGAAACGAGGCTGGAAACGACTTCTCCATATAATAATGGAAGAAATTCCCGAGGGATTTTTTTATGTAAACTAGATCACCAGTAATGCAGTTCTAGACCTTTTGTTTTAATTTGTCAGAATCAAAACGAACAAACACAAAACAAAATTGCGACTGAAAAACTCCAGGTTTCAATTGAAAATTTCCAGAGTTTTCCAGATGTACCATAAAAACCCTGATGTGAATTTCCAGGTTGGTTTTCACCATGTCGGCCTATGATAAATATTGTTGTTGACCACTGCGGTTATGTTGCAGAAAAGCCAATGTTCATCATTTTTGGCCAACATGAATTACACCACAACAGATGTCGTGCCAAAGATGGAGACTTATCCAACTAATAAAGCTCCCAGACTTGGTTCTGAACGAATTGCCTTCCCCCTGTGGTTCGAACACCATTTTTCACCTAGTCTTAACGTGATTAAAGCGAGCTGCTCCCATAAATAACGGATATAGGTGGCTGACAGGATGACGACCCAATATAAACTTTATTAAAAAAAAAAAGCGAAAATTTACAAACATAGGACCGAAGCCTAACAAGAACCCTTTGGAGACGAGGGACATGGAAGGGAGATCAAATTTCGTAGCGAATCTCCTGACAGCCACAAAAGCTTGAAAAGCATATCTTGGAGCAGGCATGCATTTCGATTTCCAATAGTTGCTGATGATAAATCATAAGTTGCTATTGCTGGTTCTGAGTAATGCCAAGTTAATCTGGAGTGTCGACCACCGTTGGGTGGAAAAATGAAAAACAATGATGTGAAACATAAATTGCACAATTTTGGAGCAATGTTAGTGGGCAAGAAACTCGCCAGGTCCTTCCGTGTAGCTGCAAGGCGTATTATATCGTTAAACAAAAATTTCATCCCCCATAAATCGCCTTATTTATGGGGCAGGAAGGGCTGTTATTCGGACTGGAAAGCAATAATGGCAGCGTTATACTAATCAAATAACGGGGCCTGCAAATTATGGCTTTCATAACACCTATAAAACGATCAAATATTAACTGCTGACAATTCCGAGCAAGTGCTGACCTCTGCTGCGGGGAAGATGTAGTTCACCAGATGGAAGAAAATGAGAGTCTATTTAATAATTCACCAGCTTCGGTGATCAAATCATGAAAAACTCATAAAGCTCCTTTTCGAAAATAAATCGATGAGATGTTCATCCTGCGTCCGAGCCTTTTAGCATGGGATTTGGCCAATGTGACAAGATTTCACCTTCCTGAAGTTACAGGATAGGGTGATCATAGCCCTACCCAAATACAAAGCTTAAAAAACTTAGATTTACAAGAAACAAATTTTGAAACCATTGATTTCGTATTCACAGGAAGTACCAGCAGGCGGTGCTGTCACCGTTATAACCAAAAATGGTGTCCATGCAGCAATAGCTCAATCATTATTCCCACTTAAATTCGAAGTCGATTTCTCTAACAACCTTTCCGTCATTTCCCAGACATTTTACATGATATTTCTTTTAACAAAAATAACAAAAATGATGGATTTTATCCCAAATTTGTATACAAGATTACGACTTTTCATGAATTTTCCCAAATTGCTCGACATGTCCTTACACTTTTTCGTTTCCTTGACATTTCCTACTTTCCAGAAAGTGGGAACTACAGTATGTCAATTCGTTTTCTGACACATTGTGTCATGATACCCAATAGATTTCGACATTGCATGGAGAAAATCACCCATGCAAAGTTGTTTGCAGTGCTTACTTTCTTCAGAAACTGCACTGCACACTGATTGGCGATTCGGTCACATGACCAGGGTGTCTACTGGATTTGGCATTGAAAATTCCATGACGAAACACCCTATTGGGACACGACGGTTTCGAATGCCTTTTCAACTTTATGCATTGTGGGCGATCATACACGATTTCGAATGTGCTTTTTTAAATTTAAAGTTGTTAATAAGTCGGTTGAAAATGATTTTGTACAGATCGTAAACAGACAGAGAGGAAACACGTCAAATTATTACCGGCATAAAGGTTGTAAAAACGCCCAGGCGACATTTTTTCAGAAACTGGATGACAAATGATACACTTTCATCAAAAATGCAATCAAACTAAATCACTCAAATGCAAAATTTACATGACCCTAATGTAAATTTCGTGACATTTCCATGACCAGTAGACACCCTGATGATGTCAGTGGCCATCTTCAGGGTTATCCCATGCAGATACAAGTGTCGAAATAATACATGTACATGAAATAAAAACTAGTTCCTTAATCATTTTTACACAATATTTTCTCGTAACTAACAGCTGGTTTGTAATGGGGTACAGGGCATTATGACCCCCGTGTATTTTCGAGCAGGTTCAATTACACGTTTCCAGGAATGTCTCAAAAACGCGCATTTTCGGTATCCATCGCATGTTTGACGCAATTAAGCGCTGCCAAAAGTGGTGCTTAACTCTGATTAAACGTTTGCTCTAATACCAAGAGGCGCTGGCGCCGGGGCGGAATTATGCAAATATATTTGCTCTTCCCGGAAATGCTTGTTTTGTTTCCTCCGTGTATCTTGGCCTAATGGCCGCTAATTCAGGGTAGACGTCGAGCTGAATGCATTGCATTGCCTTCCATTTAGCTCGTTGCCAACTTGTGCCAATAAAGCGCGACGAGGGCGGTTTTGTCGCATTCACCTCTGAGTAAACTTTCGCTTTAACGGCCTAATTAATGTCTTGATTTATTTTCCAATTTATGGCGGCCCAATTAGGTTCTGGAAACCCGAACGCCCTTTTTACCTTTACAGCTACAGATAGTTCGCTGTATGCACGGTATACACTGCGCCAAATGGCGACAAGAAAAGTTGTTCTTTTAGCCCATTGAGAACATTTTGTCCTGCCCTAACTCCCGCAATTTTTCGCCTTTCGAGATTTTGTTGTTAGTTGGTTTTTGTGTTTATCCTAACATATCAAACCTCAGTGTCAGTAGTCTTCAAACCGTTCATTTTCGTGGGTTCCGCAACAGCATAAGAAAAAATTGATTTTCATTGATATGGCGCATGAGATAGCCTTTAGTTAAAATCAATCATTTCATATTTTCGAATTGTTGAAAATTTCGCCTTCGGCGATCGCAAATTGTTAATTACGAGGTGATCATGAGATATTGCTATCTTTACTAGGCTTATTACTGGCCAAGTTTTATGGAATGCACTCTCAAATTCCACTATTTCTGCTGTAGAATTTCAAATAAAAATTCGTCCTATGGCGCTCTATCAATTTTAGTACGTGTATTACTAATTTTTTTTTTATAAAAGTGTGCCAGTTACAATGCATCACATTTCCAACATTTAGTTTTCGAAAAATTGCGCCTATGGCGATCTGATCGGCATCGTAACAAGAATTAACTTTGAAAAACTGTTTACCAGCATTATTAATGACCCAGTTTTTAAGGAATATACTCCAAAAAGCCAAAATTTATAATTCTGCTGTAGATTTTCATTTTTTTTTTAAATTGCGCCCTGTAGCGTTCCATCAATCACTTATTCACTTATTACTAAATTAATTATTTTTACGGAATTGTGTTACAATTCAATACATTTGTAATCAAATATTTAGTTCAAAATTGCACTTATTACGTTCTGGTTACACCCCCCTTCCCCCAAAAAATTTCAGTGTGTTTAAACCATAGATATGTATTTGGTTCCAAAAAGCAAAATTTTCAGCATGGCGTTCCATAGCTATCAAACGCTTGAAGTCCACTGCCCTAAACTAACCTAAACTAAAATTTTTGATTTAGCTGCCCCTAAACGGTGAGCAATCACTGCCAGCCTGCGAGCCGTTAGGAGTAGCCCAGTTACTCGGCGTGTCTATGCTGAAACAGGGTGTACCTTATTTCTCAGGCACTGAGGCATTAGAAAGGGCTGCAAAAAGTCGTGCAATATTAATTTACAAGATGGCGCCTGTAGGTTGGTCCATGGGCCCTGGAGCTTTCGCAGCTAATAACCCGGATGCCATTCTGGTACAAGGAGAAACCCCGCCCACTTTCTTGCCATAAAGCCATCATAAGCGCGCTAATTAGCTACAAAATCCCAGCGTTTATTAGCGCAATTTGCAAATGCTTGCCACGTCGAACAGCACGCCTGGATTAAAATCAGCAATTTATATTCAATTAATCGATGTCATTTAATTAACACGCGCGGCATCGTTCCAGGAATCCTAAATGTTAAACCAGACGAGGGAAAAAAACACTTTCAAAAACTGCTTTTCGCATATTTGCGCAGAAATTAAGCGCTCGAGTAGACCTTCCATCTCGACAAAACATCTTTGAAAAGTAATCTTTCAGCTATGCTATGCTGGTGCATGCAACTACAGAAAAAAATCAATACGAGATCACTTCCAAGTTTATACGGAGCTGAAGAAGGCCAAAATAGACTTCCAAATTTAAATCAACAAATCAGGGTTCCCACAGCTTTAGTAAAATAAACCCCCTGACTTTCCCAGGGTTCCCAGGTTAAAAATTAATTTCCCTGACATTACGAGTTTTTCCATAGACCAAGATAAAATAAAAAGCACCTGCCATTGAATATAAAATGGGTTTTGACCAATATGGCCATCGACGAGGAACATAATTATTTAATTAGTATAATAAAGGAATTGACACAATAAAGGCGACGGTCCAGTTGCAGCAACTGAAGTAAAGGAAAACAAAACCTTCTGTAAACCTATTTACCAAAGGAAATGCATTGCACCACAATTCTGGATTCAATGAAATATTTCCAGAATTCCTAACTGAAACAGGTTATCTACAGATTTACTAACTTTGCATTAAAAACCCCTATATACCGGTATATAAACCTTCGAATTTTCAGGTTAACTTTTGGGAATAGGTAACCTTAACATTTCATTTAACCTACAATGGTGCAGTAAGGCCTTAATACAATATCAAGTAATGAACATTTCCAATTTGGATTGACAATTAGGAGTACTCAGATGTGCGGAATTTATTTTAATTTCACAACTTTCGCCATTCAGAAAATTTCGTAATAAGCCAGCTAGAAGGAACCAGTCTGCCATATTGGGATTTTCCTTCATTGTGCAAAGGGCCACATCAGTTAAAAACCACGATATACGCTATAATCGATATATGAAATGCCTTCTGGATTGAAATAATTAAAAGTTATAAAATCCCCCGACTTGTTGAAAATTCCCCTGACTTTCCCAGGTCCTGTGGGAACCCTGCAAATGTAGCTGATGAGGACAATCAAAAAGCGCCACATGTCAGCAACGGTATTATGCGGTTAAGCAGTTAACTGTTCGTTCCCATCATTCGATGCCAAACTGAGTCCAATAACCTGCATGAAGTTGAAGTCCCAAAGTGTGCCCAACATTGTGCAAAAAGGACTGCACGTTTCACGAGGGAAAACCACTATTGAGAAGACTCATGGGGGAGAATCTTTGGGAAGCATCTGCGCTAAACCGAAATTGTCATCTCTCAGAAATGGAAATGCAGCAACGAAAAGCCTGGCTATTTCCAAATGTTAAAATAAGAAGATTATCATCAGACAGTTCCTCAGCTTCCCAGGCCGGCGATCGATCAGGGCTTCCGAAAACGTAAACCGAAACAATTTCGGGCAGGAAACCATCCCCAGAGTGCGCTTTGACAATGTCATTACTGGCGAATAAAAGAAGATGGGGAAGGCTGACCACAAGAACCGAATATGGGAATGTTCCCTCAGAGGGCATTACGCTAGATCACAAAGATAGAAGCCAAGATCTTGCGATGAAACATCCAAAAAGGGCCTTGGGAAGAACAAATGGATGTACGAATCAACTTATCTGAATGCAATTTCGATATGCGAAATAGCTCGGCTACGTCTACGAGCACACTTTTGATCAGGAAAATGACAAACAACGAAAATAATTTTCAAGGATCTGGATCCCTGATCTAAATGTGCACACGATATGTAAATTACAAATTCAACTGTACTTGTCTAGTAGACGAGAATGACACCTGCCCTAACTATCGCAATTTATCCTTTTTATCATTTTTTGTTGTTTTGTTTATGTGCTAACCTACATGTACAGCAGGCTTCTCTTTCCCCGACTTTTCCAGGTTTTAAAACAAATTTTCCTGACCACCTGACGAGTGAAAAAGAAAAAAAAATATGACACATGTCAATGTAAGGACTGCTACATTTATTGCCCAGCACATATAAACAGGAGATAGAACACAAATCGTAATAATGAAACAACAAATTTAGTTGTTTTTAATTTTAAAATGCCAATTTAAATATTAATTTATGCCAAAGAATTCCTTGTATATATTGGTTTGTGTGTTAACCATAGCATAACTAGCTATACGAAATCTTAGATTTGTTAAATTTCCCTGACTTGTCCAAGTTTTCCAGGTCTGGAGTAACCCTTTTTTCGATGTCTTTTTTGTTTATCATAACCTGTCCTACATGTATCCTAACTTAAAAATGCAATTTTTTTTGTTTTGCTGGCCCTAAACGCATGCAATCACTGCCATCCTACGAGCCGTTAGGAGTAGCCCACTTTATATGGTGTTTCCTGGAACAGGGTCTACTCTGTAGGTCAAGCCATTTATCTTTGTATTCAGGCATTTTTTAAAATTATGATTATTTAAGTTCATCAATTTCCGATACCTTGTTTGCTTTGGCATCAACACTGATTTTTGTACAAATGTTTGAGTCAATTAAATTGACGACGTGCCAACTGATCGTTGGGTGCAGAAGCACGTTCTCACGTTTGTCCAACACTTTTATGAGTTGAAAGTCAAGCGTCCATTCCCAGAAATACATTGTGAGCAATTGCTCGAATAACTACCACGCGTTTACAGTGCATCCCAAATGCTTTTGGATATTGCTGGGTTTTATGCAAGGTTTTATGTTCAAGTCCAACTGACAGACAAGCACGAAAAAAACGAAAAATGAACGTTCATAAATGCTATTTTCGATTGGTTTGCCACTTTTTCGTCATTGTAGCATTGCCAGAGAGTGTGAGAAGTGAGTATTTTAGGTGTGAGTCAAACTCCTCTTTCGTTAAGAGCAACCTGAGAACATAAAAGGCGGATGGGGAAATGAACAGGGAGACAAGCTTGCCAAATAGGTTGGCATAGAAGTCTGCAGCCCCAGACATATTTCAGTCATGATAAACCTGGATGATGGAGTGGCTGAGACAGCGCCCTAAAATTAGACAGCAACAGCCAGACATCGAGTTTGGGCGATCATCCCAACGCGATTACGATGGGAAAAAATGTTTTATCGTAAAACTCAACCCAGCCAGTTTTCGATGAATCCAAAGTTAAGTGGGGAAGCAGTTTCCGTTTCCGTTCCTCACGCCACACGAATAACCATCACGACCAGACGACAACAACGACTATTGACTGGTTGTTTAGACCAATCTCCAGATTCCAGATGCCCAAATTTGCGATAGAGAAGCTTTTCTGGGAATCGTTAAATGATGCAGAGCTTCCAGCCTCCCACTATTAACTTTCCCATATTTTAGATTAAAGAAGTATCCAAATGCTTTGAAGCGAAATGCTCGTCTTGAAAATTATATTAGTAAACTTGTACATTTGGTACAACAGAGCTAAGGTCTGGGTGGTTTTTTTTCAGTTTGACTGATGGGGTTTCTAAAGAAAACAGTGATACTGCAACTGGGCCATTTTTAGAAATACTTTAGTTTGCTGCGTATACCGTTTATTGTGACAAATGGTATGTTCTATTATGAGGAAGCAGACTTCCCATCTACTCCTTCGTGTTAATTACCCTAACATCATTCATCAGCGATTTCAGATCTGAAATTTTCAACTTCCCTGACTTTTAAAGGTTTTAAAACAAATTTCCCCTGACGATCCTGACCAGTGAAATTGGAAAAATGACATATACCAATGTCAGGAATGCTATACACGTACTTATATATAGTATATAGCGTTATACTTACGTAAAAAACCAGTTCAGATTAATTTTTTTGAATTGACAATTTCGTTACTAATTTCTTCCACAGAATAGCTTGCCTTCTCTTTATTTTTGTGATATTCAATAACTCAATAACTACCTATGTAAATCGTATCATTGATTTGTAAAATTTCCCTGACTTTTTCAAAGTAAATCAAATTATCCTGATATTTCCAAGTTTTCCAGGACTGGAGGAACCCTGCCCCATGAAATTACACCCCTTACAACATGGGATTCACTTACTGATTGCAGAGTACTGAGTTGAATTGAAACGTTCATCATATGCAAATTACCATGTTAGTGAGAAACAATGCCCATGGTATCCCCATTGCAACTATATTTGGTAACTTAGTTTTTAACAGATGTGGTTTCTAACGAAAACGGCGATATTGTAAACAGACCATTTCTAGAAATAATTTAGTTTGTTGCGTACTGTTTATTGTGACAAATGATATGGTCTATTATTAGGACACAGACTTCCCATCCATTCCCTCGTGTTAATTGCCTTAACATCATCCATCAACTGGTTTCAGGCTTTTCTGAAGTGTACAAAACTATGCAGAGTCAACGCATTAGTTTGTTTCCCACATAAGAGAATGATAACAATAAAAACTCTTCAAATTTCATTAGTACCCACTGAATTTGTTATCGATATTTTCAACAGCAAATGTTCTGTTTGTAAATGCCTAAGTCCGGGACGTATGTTACACCCTGTAACATAACTCACGAGGCCATTTGTGCAAATAAAGGAAAATTGGCTATTACCAGGAATAATCTATTCGAGTCCATCTACGCAGATAATAAATTCCTAATTATAAGTGAGATATTAAATATCACGACAGAAAAAACGTGGCATAACGCTGCTTGGCCTACAATTTATCACTGCCATCGATTGACCATAATGTCAGTAATAATAAGCCGAATCCACATTTCTGCTG
Organism: Kryphioiulus occultus; assembly: GCA_034687865.1. Taxonomy (NCBI): domain Eukaryota; kingdom Metazoa; phylum Arthropoda; class Diplopoda; order Julida; family Julidae; genus Kryphioiulus; species Kryphioiulus occultus. The sequence continues at coordinate 6,274 of JAQGAF010001127.1, read as the reverse complement.
CCCACAGTTACTGGACGAATTTTCGGTTTTTTATGCGGATTCAATAACCTAACTAATTGGATGCGTAACGCAATAACGGACGTCAACTAGGCGGGAGTCTGTTGAACGTCCAATATATATTAATATATGTTGGATTTCCTGCAAAATCATTTATAGATTCCGAGCATGGTTAACCGGCAACCTCTGGCTTATACCATGTCATCATTTCCTCCAGCGATTAATATAGGGAACAGAGTCATTTCACGTTCCACGTGGGGGTAAACCGTGTCAAAAACAAGTCATAACTACCTTCAATTTAGCTCTCTCTGTTCTGCCAAGTCATAAATTCATCCTTGTTTGCGACTCAACAACCCTGAGACTTAAATAGGAATTAAAAAGTAATTCTATTCAAACTATGTTTTGGCCGCAATGGGCCCGTGCAATTTTGAAAATTGGAATTCTTATTTACATATACATCACATAATTTAACTTTACAGAACTATTCATAGCATACGGATTTGCTCATATTCATGCGTGTATTGCATTTGAAAATCAATTGATTTATGCTTCACACCTAGTCAAATTTATTGCATGTAGTGGTTCTGTCATCTCAGCATTTTTTGGTAGTTTTTCATATTCGTCAACATCAAAATCATTTTTGTCAGTCAGCTCTGTTTGACTCAAAGTCATCCTGACAAGTGTCAGATGGGGCTGCAATTGGAATATTTTCGTCAATGAATATCGAAAATTTGGAAGAATATTCCTCGAAATCATTGATATTCACAGTAGACATTTTCTTCCAAAACGTCTCATTCCTCGTGACTTGCGAATCCTCCAACAGGGAAAATGTGATGACAATAAGCGAATTGTTGATTACATTATCCGATGATGTAATTATATTTGTATTCGGGAGTTGGAAATTTAGATAACAACAAACAAATGACAACATTATCCGGACCACATTAAGCGGAGTCCATTGTAGTGATCTTTATGAATGGAAACATGCTGTTTGACCATCATGTTCCAAATGACGAAATCATACGATTACGCCCTTTGACAAAGCTTTCAAATTTCATAAATAATATGGGAAATGGGTTCCAGTCAACGATAACTGCTTTCAGACGCGTCTCCTCCAACCATCTAGGTTGCATCCCTTGAAACGATGAAATAAGTAGCAAAACAGACGTTTCAATTAACCAAAGTGGCCACATTAAAACTGTACCCAGGCCTGAGCAAATTGACAAAACTAGCATGTAGACTGTGACCTAATTTCTCAAAGTGCACGAAATCAGACGCACGAAGCCCATTTGAAATTCTAATATTCAGCACTTTTCCACCCATATAGGCAGTGGGACCCCTGCTCTTCCTTCCCCAAAAACTTCTCTTCTGAGATTAAACTTTTTCCGAGAACTCATTCCATTGCAACAATCGCATTAATGGGAGTGAAATCCGGTTTGAAATTTCTGCTGCCTGGAGGAAAACATGGTACAAATAAATGAAGTAGCATTAAATTTGCTGGGTGATTAATGATTAGCATTGGCAAGACCGAGCTCACTTCAGCCTTAATATGATGTAAGCAGCTTTAAAACTGGGCACAAAGGGGCGAGGATGTATGAAAATTAATTACGTGAAACAACAAAGGCGTCAGCGTGATATTTGCAGCAATTCTCCAATCAAAAAATGAGTCGAAATTAAACAACCTTCGAAAATGGGGGAATTTTACGAGCAATGAGTATGCATTATTAGCCCGCGTGCACTTTTTTCATTCCGTTATTAAACCTTTTTAAACTAAACGTTTTCATTATTTAATTATAAGTAATTGTATGTACAGCATCTTCACGCTATACCAACGCACACAAGGCAAGTGTTGATATATTCTGTAGGTCAAGTTCAAGTAGAAGCAGACTAGATGCAGTAAATTACCCTCAATAAAACAGTGGACTAAAAATTCGTAATGCATCATAAATAAAATCTGCATTTTTTAGAGATTTCTGCATGAAAAACAATTCAGGACCAAAACAATAATCGTCATGGGACCCGCCAACGCGCAACGACGCCTCCAGGTGGCACCACGCAGCGGCTGCCAACAGGGGCTACACGGCCATATTTTCTTAGCTGTAAAAGCATAGATAAAGTAAAAGTAATATTGGGATGAGTTCCATAATGGCGCATGATTTCCAGCAAACGATGATCTTGTCGATTTGATAAAGAAAGAGGCGCTCCCCAGTGCCATTAGTGGAAGGGACGATGAATCAAACCATAATTCCTATCAGTATTTTATAGGATTTTCAAAAAATCCCCGATGAATGTCGCGTACGTCGTTGCGCTGGCAATTTTTATGGGCTCGCAGCTCAGCGGCTCTGACTTTTATGCTTTTTTATCGGTGCTGCAATCGAACGTGGCCATCGTTATTTAATTCCTGCCAATAAATAATCGTGAAATTAAGGTTGGGGCCCAATTAGGGGCCATAAAAGCGCGCTCAGCCCTAGTCGATGGTCGATTGGAAAGCCCTTGGAGCACGACACACGACGCGATAATGCGTCGGGTTCCTTAGTTAGAAACACCTGAGTTAGCAGCAAATTGGCATTAATTAATGCGATAAATTACGCCACGGCCCATTATCCCAGCCGATGAAGTGCGAAGAAATTTCGGGGAAAAAGATATGCGTCGTACCTCATCCGTTGATTATCATAATTAAAATGCGCCGAACAGGTCAGATGGGATTACCAGATGCGAACTTCTTCTTTAATGATGCGCAGTACTTAATTTCCGAGATGAGAAAAAGAAACCGTTCTTAAACTTAAAGTGGATGCAGGCAAAGATGGCTGCCAGCGAATTAGAACAGAACACTGGCTGATTGGCACCTGTGTTCGGAAACCTCGCAGAATAGGCAAGCGAGCGAGACGAACCCAGAAATGCTAGGATTGCTGGCAGTTTCTTGGTTTATCTGCTGCCAGCAGCTATTAATTTCCAAAACCACAAACGTATAAATGACGCATTTGTATCCAAATAGATATCAGGGTTTCCTCAGAGATGACATTTTCAACTTCCCTGACTTTTCTTGACTTTTCCAAGTTTTAAAACAAATTTCCCTGACCACCCTGGCCATTGAAAATGCAAAAATATAGCATACCAATGTAAGGAATGCAATATTTATTGCTTATTATATAAAAACTGGAGATAGAACCCAAATTTTCACGAGGAAACAGTTTAATTTACAGAATTGCTTGTCATCTATTGATTTTTGCGCTAATCTATAACTAACTACATGTATGCTAAATCTGTTATTGATTTGTTGATTTTCCCTGACTTTGCGAATTGTTCAAAATCGAAGTTGTCCATCCCTGACAGCAACACACCATGCACTTATGTAACGACATTATAAGTTTCTTTTAAAAGACGTTAATTATAACAGCATTGGTAATATTAAGAAAGCATCACGAAAAGTATCATTTTTCGGTCGTTTGCATAAGCTAGATATCATTTGGTATACCGGGAGTAATCTTACATCAATTGCATGGAAATATGACGTCACGGGATAGACAGTGTTATGCTAATTTGTGGTCATCCCTTCTGCGCTATCTCTTCAAGAAAGCAAGATTTCAGTGGCATCATGGCGTCAAACCTTGACATGGAATGTGCTCTGATCATGATTGGCCAACCGAAGCAGTTTTCGAGATGTAGTAATAATTGTTTTCGAAGTTCGATTCTAGTAGACATGCAGCCAATACATAATATCAGGGCTATCACAAGTTTCATTGTACCAACCTGATGTGTCCCATATTGTGAAACTGATAAGTTTGTCCCCTATATCACAGCTGCTCGAATGGCGTTGAAAACCGGTGGGTGTGTACGTCTATAAATAAACAACAAACAAAAACCAGAATTAATTTTGGAAACTGTCATGTTGAGTCTAACATGTAAGCCTAATCCGGTCATAAGAAGAAACTCGTGGCGAACTAAACGGTGATAATTACCCATTCACACAAACATGTCACCGTTTACTATCTTGTGAGAGAATCTAAAATAGCTCAAGAACTCTGGAGAGACAGCTGAGCTTCAGGACACAAAAGGCCAAGGGTAGTGACCGCGTTATTTTCGTTGTAGTTTGTTTTTTACGAACTTGATCACTAAAAATAACCGCTTCCTTCTCCGTTGTCTTGAATACGACAATTGTCAGCTGCCATTCACCCAAAATAAAACTGCTGATTGCAGACTCTTATTATTAACAATCTCTTGGTTCAAGGCAACCCCGCAATGCAGGAAGGTATCACATGATTGCCTATTTTAAGGGTAACATTGGGGAAAGTAACAACCAAAAATATCCAAAAAACAAGTTCAAGGGAGGCATGAAATGGAAAGACCACCAGAATACTGCCCTTCAAATCTATGCAGTACAGACATTAAGTGGATGATAAGATCGAATAGCACTATTCATGGTTGCGTTAATTTTTAATTTAGATTTTTAAGATAATTAAAGATTAAAGTTCATTCATGAAATGACAGGGTGGCAAATAAATTTCAAATTATGAAATTCCGTACTTTTTATGACTTATTTGGGTAAACATTAAGGACTTTTATAGGACTTTTGGAGACAAATTAAGAATTATTTTAGTATTCTTTCAAAGAAATTTTTAGAATGCCGTATTTCAATCTTTATTCATGTTATAAAGCGATATCAACAGAACAAAAAGTGGTGTCAAGCTGCACCTGTAGCAAGGTAAAGCATGGTCAGCATTTAACTTAGTAAAGGTAGTCTGACAACACAATGTTCAGGAGGTTTAGGACTTTTTTATAATAATTCTGACTTCTTAGAATATTTAGGACTTTACATTTTTTTACTACTTATTTAGGACTTTTAGAACTATTATAACTTGTTTGCCACCCTCAATGAGACACTGCTACATAAAACAACTACAAATTTAACATTACGTACTGGCTGATATCGAACTTTTGAATTTGAACAAGATCCAAAAAATTGACAATGTCAATAGCATTCTAGACTGCAAACTGTCTCCCAAAGATTTTCTTAATATCCATGAATTTTGATGCCCGTAATCAACTGAATTCATGAAAAGCTAGCGAACTAAACTTATTTGAATAAACCTCTTATTAAAATGCACTATTGGTTCATTGATCAGTTGAATGTAACTGACATCAATATGAATTCTATTCGCTTGACAGAGCATCAGCACTTCATGCTTCCATCAAATTTGACTTCCATTGAAAAACAGCTTACCTCAAATGCTTTATTGACGAACAAGCTTATTTAACAATCAGTAATTCACTCAGAAATCCCATGTGAGTTGAGCGTAAAATCTCAAATCTACCCCACGTACATGCATGTTATATATATGATCCAATATTATTGAGTTAAACTGCTCATAATTACATTATCGCTTTAAACTACTTGCATTCTATTTCAAAGGTTATTTTTTTTTTAAAAATTGAAAAGCATTTACGTCAAACCAAAGTTCAAAGATATCAAGAAGCCTTCCATTTTAATACTTCTAAATAATTTGGAACTTTACCCGAATAATGTATTGGATATGTGTACGTGCATATAGTTTGTGTGTTTGTGTATTTTGAGGTTCACAAGTGCACTATACATGTAGAGACTACCCTGTTTAAAATCCTTCACCAGAGCTAGGTCACAGCGCTGAGGAAATGTACTACGCAAGCAGTCAAGATTCATATCATCATGTAAACAATTTAATAAAAAATATTCTAGTTTGCGATGCATGCAATTCCTTTCATTTTACAGGGAGTAGTTTTGACATTTTAAACGTTGCTTATGTAATTTATTGAGAGCATGTGTATTCGAATTTTTGCACCACTGTTTATATTTTTAGAGTGGGCCTACACTGTATATGGAAAAACGAGTGGGCCTACCCTGGACCATTTTCGTCTGTCTGGATGCATGCCCCTGGAATTTGTAATTTTTTTTGTGCTAAAAACAAAAAAATTGGTATGGGTCATACTTCAGCTAATTTTCAAGCAAGGGTATAATTTTTACAAGTATTACATTTGCAAAAAAAAAAATAACAAGTAAAAAAACTGTTTACAAAACTAATTGTGCTGGAATTTCTTATTGGGGCTAATAAAAGAATGAGCCAAACCGCCTCAAATTTCATGACCAATTATGAATTGGTAGGGGTTTTTTCGGGGTGAAAAATATAGAATGGACAAACAGGGTGTTCAGGGTTCGCCCAGGACATATGGAAAAATGTTTAAAGTTTCTGATGAAATACGCCACAAGTTATCAATCTACAATTAATTTTACCTGAGGATAAGA
>JAQGAF010001126.1:0-35077 GCA_034687865.1 Kryphioiulus occultus | reverse complement strand
TGGTTTCCTGGAGATTGTAATTGAAATCTGAACGAAGTAAATCGCGAATAAAAAACTTATCTGCAAATATAGACAATGTTTCTATCAATCTGATACTAAAGTACGTACTGCTGAATAACTGGTAAGATAATTTTTCATCCTTTCGCGTGTTTTTAAAAAACATAGTATAAAGAAAAATTTCTTGCTGTGAGAATCTAACTTTTCCCTGCCCCGGGCTATCCGTCTTCACCTTAAAAAAAATCAAAAAAATGTAAAACCAATGTGTGGTTGGGATTAGTGGGTGTGGGTAGGCTGCGTGGTTAGGGTTTGTGCGCCCTAATCGTTTAGGTCCTTAAATCATCCGACCGGGTGCTTCGAGTCGATAAATGAAGCATGCGGTGAACAAAGACAGAAAAAACCTTGCTTATTATGGTTGGGGTCCATTAAAATGACATCAAAGGTCGTGACGTCACAATCAATTTCAAGAGGGGCAGGGTGCCGCATAAGTGTTGGAAAGTCAAATCTGTTCACACAGTTCAATGGCCAAAATGTTTTTTGAACACTTTCTCCAATTATTTTGCAAACATTTACCTGCACCCAGTTGCACCAACAAATGTTAACCAACACCTAAGGTTAACCTCTCCCTGGTGGAAAGATTAGCATGGATCGGTATAAAATTCATAATGACATCAGTACATATTTACTGATATATGGTGACATTAGTAAAATCTTACTGATATCAGTACGAGTTATACTGGCGAGAATTAGTGAGACCAGTTCATTTGCACAAAGCTCGTGAAATTATTGCGCATGTATAGTTAAATTGCAACTCTCTATAGTGAGATTTATAACTTACAAAAAAATGCAATTTAATTTGACTGCAAGCATTTAAAATAACACTCCATCTTTTTAGTTGCAACAGCTGATATCACTATGCTATTACTGACACCACTGGAAACTAGTGATAGTATATATTATTACTTAACACTATGGATTAGTATACAATATTAGTACAGTATAAGTATATTATTAGTTATTAGTACAATATAAGTATCCATCACTATACTATCAGTACTGATATAAATGTCAGCATGTTTCTTGTGGGGTTTAGTAAGGAAACACTGAAAATGCAATTGCAGGTATGCTTATGAAATCAAACAATTTAGCTTCAAATATTCAGTTTGTTTGTTTGTTTGTTTGTGGAATTTTTAACGTTGATTCAAATATTCAGTGAATCGACTTGTAATATAGATGACACTACTTGCATGTAGGGTAATAATATTGATCTTACTATGTGTAGTAATAGTGATACTACTATCAATAGTAATAGTGATATTACTAACCATAGTAATATCATCATCATAGTGATGTCAGTATCCATACTGATTTTTATGTACTGACATCAGTAGTCCAACAAACCACTATTCATCACTATGCAGTGGAGTAGTGATATCAATAGTGATCATATGCTAATCTTTCCACCAGGGATACGGTCTCCAGCTGGTCAACATAAGAAGGTGGAAACATATGGAACGAGAATTGTACTGACACAGGATTTTAATTCCATGAACTTCATGGACTGTATGTACTTACTGTTTACAGAAATCATTCATGAGTAATCTTATTATAATGTTCATAATACAGTACCAGTATCGCCAATGTGCTGAAAATTTATCCAGCTGAAATTTTAATGCAGAAACACTAGTGATACTGTTCGGTTAAAATGTGTAGGGAGGTGGTCAACATGGTGAGGTGGTCAACTTTGGAAGTTCTACTATATTTGGTTTTAAAACAACCCAACTTCATTTCATCAAGACACCAATTTAATTTAAACATGTTTAATCTGGCATAATTAATGGTTGGACGATTGATATCTTTCGCTTTGCTAACTCTGCTATCATATTTCATTTTGATAAGCATGAACAAACAAAGAAACACGATTCAAATGGATGTTTGTTCCTCTCTTTCATCAAATGCATTCGCAGAATACTTTGTTCATTGTTGGTGACATCTTAAGTTACTTAGAAAACTGCTACATGTACATTATTTTCCTTGTCATGGTATCGTGGATAAGTCAATGACGAAATTCATTCGCGACTTAATACAACATGGAAACAATTGGCCTATTTAAATTTGGATCTAGCACTAAGTTTACATGCAGATTTACATGTAACTTTAAGCATAAATCAAGCAAGAATCATGCATGTAAACCTATCTTACCTACTTTAAAGGGAGTGATTTGGTGCAAGAGAGTGCATTTCTTCAAAGGCATTCGTAGAATAGTTTCATTGTTCGTGAAATCTTCAATGATTGGGAATCCTGGGATTTTTCCGCCATGGTATCGTAGATAAGTCAATGGCGTAAATCATTTATGACTAAATTCAACTTGAAAACAGTTTACGTATTGAAATATTATGAATCTAACACCTCGTTTACATAACTTTAAGCAAGAATTGTGGGTTAAGTTATGCATGTCCACCAATCTTACCTACTTAATGAAGTCGATTAACTGATTTTAGATACTGCATGGGGGTGGTTTGATTCAAAAAACCAAGCCAAGTAGCTTAATCTAAGTCGCACATGTCATGTAAACACCTTAAAGTTGCTGAACACGTGACTTCCTGTTTCCTATATTTGTAGTGACTCTAAAACCAGATGCAGCGAAGCTTTCCAGTCACATAGCCTAACTCATTAATAAAACTGATGTTTAGCAGCACATTTTTTGCGTTATGTCTCCATCTGCTGCATGTGGTTTTAGCGAACTCAGAGATAGATGACCACTTTGAATATGGTCATGTAAACCCACATCTATTTGATATACATGTAAATGACTCTGTTTAAGCTGACTTTATGTAAGTAACTTTAGTTTATGCATGTAAACAGTGCAGTTTATCACGTTAAATTGTACGTGATACAAACCCGAGCAATGTCTCTGATAGATCTAGTAATGGACTACCTTCAAGCATACATTTGGCAAGCAGCAGAAAACTAGTTAATTCTCGGATGTTGTTAACTGTTGACCCTTTTCTGACTTCGTTATCATGCAGGAATTGGTGATTGTGAGTCACCATTCCTAGCTAAAGTCATTTCCTGGCAATCTTGAATAATATTAAAACATGCAGCTGGAGGGCTACACAATGGCGCTTTGCCAAGACATTTCTGGGAATTGTTTTCGAAATCAGGAGGTCGTAAAACGAAACGAAAATACACGACGCCATTTTGGGGCCATCTGATTCTGAGGGCACGTTACCCCACTGTTTTTAATGGGACAATTTGTAGTCGAGAAACGTACAACGAATGCATTTCGTGTTAACCATTGTCAACACCCGTCACCCAACCCTGTTGTTTGTCAATGAAACTCAAAAACAACGTGTAGGCCAGATGTGAGAGACTAATGTGCAAATTCCAAGCCTCTCACAACGCTCAACGATCTGCTCTTTGGCTAAGTTAACCAACGTTACAATCATTCTAATTCGGAATGTCACGTTCCTAATCTTAAAACGTTGTCAACATGTTCAATGGCGTGGTTATCATTCTTAAGAACTAGAGGATCGACACGTTCTAATATGAAACAAACTTACTTACGCAAAGTTCTAAAGCTTACATGTACTATGTGGTTTGGAATGCTATGTTTTTTACCACTAACAAACGTTACGTTCTAATATGAAAAACCAAGCGTTCTAGGGTTTACATGTATTGGAACTCGTGAAACGTCATATGCAATGGTTGTTACCATTATTACGATAGTTACTCATGTCCAATTGCTGGCGCCGAGTGGTAGCGCACTGGCCTCTCGACCCAAGCGATGCGGGTTCGCATCCCGGCTGAGGTCGGTGGGAAAATTTTGGGCAGGCGATATTCCCTGTGGGGCGGCTCTTTCGGATGAGAGTTTAAACCGAGGTCCCGTGCGGATCCCCCTTGCTCTCCGCACGTTAAAGATCCCTCAGGGAAGCGTATTCCTCCCTGCGGCTAAATTTCCAGGTGGACGTTCTGCCCCCTGTCGTTGGTGATGGGCCCAATAGGTGCGAAAATAGGCAAACGTTAAAAAATGACACAAACAAATATTCTTCAATGCATTAAGCAATGCATTGGAAAATCCATTCTGAAATTCACCTGTAATATTAGTATTTTAAAATGCATTCAAAAATGCATTTCACAAAAAACTGAAGACATCATGAAATGCATTCTGCAATACATTTGAAATGTATTATGAAATACATTTCAATATAAATTGTTGAATACTCAGGAAATACATTTTCCCATGCATTTTGCAATACATTAATGTATCAATCTACACGTATTTTGAAACACATTTCAAAATGCATTCCATATTATGTATTTCGAAATGCATTTCTTTTACACTTGGGCATAAATTTCATCTACATGCATGTAAACAGGATCTCCTTGTTTTGGAACATTTTGATCAGTATGGAAGCAAAGGGCATTACAAACGTAGTTCCGTGTCCTTGGCGGAACTTTTTTAGCCCGGCTTCCGGTCGTCCTGGCAAGCTTCTAATTATACCCGAATAAAGGATATCCACAATCTGTATGTGGCAAAGTCGTATCTGGATGCCAACAGGCGTTTTCGTGGCCTCCATCATTCAAAATTCATAGAATGTATTTTTGGACTCCAGCACGGGTGCGAGCGGGCGATAATGGAAGGCAGTGATTTCAGCGAACAACACTGGCGCTGGAGGAACAACATTTCACTCAGCGCTGAAGGAGGCCACAAGCAGTTTATTACCAACGCCATGCATCACACCAGCCGGAAATTGATTCACAAAAGGACACCGAAGTGTTCCGAAATTAAGCACGGCGTATCATCGAAAATAGCACTGGTAGAGGACTCGTTTTCCACTTCTGGAGGTCTGGAAGGGAACCCAGAGCTTTTGGTCTTTGTCAACGAGTTCTGGTGGACTTTTGGGCAATTAACAAGCTGTTTTTGGTTGAGTTGAAGGGGCTGATAATTGCCACGTTTGGAAAAAGTCGCTGATTGGCACTAACGAGGGGACAAACGAGCGCATTTCAGCGCCATGGACTTTGACATGTTAGCCCCCCACTCACTGGTGGCGCCATCTATGATCTTTGATGTGCAAAGCGTAGCAGTTGCTTTCTGAGAAACTTTTGTTAATTACAGCATTTTCTTGAAATCTAATGTGTACAAGTAGGGGCGTTGTGAAATCTTATGTATACGAGTACAAGTTCGAGCGTTAATTGTGCTGTGAATCTTTAGCTGTACTTCAGAATATGCCCTCCTACTTCGTAGTCACTGTGAGAAAGAGCTTCTCCTAACGGCTCATACTCATAGGCTGGCAGGGATTGCTTGTGGATAACTGTGGCTGAATAAATTAAATTTTATGTTAGTTAAAGTTAGTCGAGACTAATTCAGGTTTGGTTAGGATAAGCACAAACAAACACTGAACAAGAGAAAAAATAACAAACACAAAAGGGATGAATTGTGATAGCTAGGACAAATGTCATTCTTGTCAACTAGACAAGTAGTTAAAATATGCTTTATACGTTTTGAACACATTTTGAGCAGGGCATATTCCGTAGTATATCCGGATATTTTCTGTTTCGGCACCATGCAATGATGATCTCGAGCACAGCAGCACAACAGCTATATGATATTGTTGGATTAGCTAGAGCAATTTCGGCATTACCCTTGTGCAGAAGTTAAGAGTTTTTGCTGTAAACCACTTACAAAGTTAATTGAATAATATTTACATTACAGCGTTTTCTTCAAACATCATGCTTACAGTTATTCAAAAATTTGTTTCCATTCCTGTGCACTTCTTCTTCAAATAATGTATTCTAATTAAGTAAACATGTTTCTCAAGTTTTAACTTGATTGGAAGATGATTTTAATGTCTTGGCTATATTGAGCAGTTGATTTCAATACCATAATTGGATTTAGAACATTTTCTTGGATTCTTCTACACGTGCAAAGTTCTCAAATACTGCCCTGATAATGAACAGTGTACATGTGTTTTAGGTTTTAGAGTAGATAATGATTTTGAAATCTCTAGCCTATTAAGTTTTTTTAATGCTTTGGCATTTGAAGCATTTACTTCAACTCTTGTTTAAATTAGGGTTGCTGTACTCGTACCAGTTAATGATTGCAATATTCTAGCTGTTGTGCTGCTGTGCTAGAGATCACCAGTGCATGGTGCCGAAAAATGATGTTGACATCAAGCATGGCTGCCATATGCCATTTTGATGGTGGGTGTCTGCCAAAATGTTGACAGTTTGGCATAATGTAGCGCTGGATGGGGTTCAGTATCTGTCCCCATTTTTTTGGAATGACAACCTTTTATCGTTTAATCTCTTGGGTTTCAACAGCTTCTATAATTTGACGTGTTTTTTTATTATTTAGTCTTTAGTTAGAACTCTACATTTCTGACATGCCATTACGCTTCCCATCTGTCAGCCTGTTGACGGATATACGGCAGCCTAATTTAAATATAGCCCTGCTTGTTTCACCCAACACTTGAACGCTAATTTATACCCAATTTATGTAATGACAGTATGCTTTCCAGCTGTCTGGAGTGGAAAGCAGTTAATTTGCAGAGCTTCGGATGTGCAGTCCTTGTGTAAATTAAAATTGTGGAAGAGGGGAATTTTTCTACAGGAAGTCAACTTTTTTCCACATCAGTGGAACAAGTTTTCATTTAGTTGAAGACATTACGTGTTCTAGCAACGGCTCTTGTACATAAATGGTAAGCCAGATTGTTCATAATTTCATAACTGTCGCTGCAACTGTCTCGTCTACATTGTTTCCAAGAAATAATCTGATATGTCCTAGGTTGATGTACAGTAGCTCTGGCCTCTCTGCTAACCCACTGTATCATCATGTTTTACTGTGGTAATGGCTGGGTCAGTTTTCGTTTTTCAAGCACTGTCATCCATTTCCCCAATGACACTATATTTCACCCACTGCCGACATGGTAAATATGTCAAGCAACCGACTGTGCCCCCATAATTTTGAAAGAATAGCTTGTGTCTAGCCATTGTCAAAAGTAGCCGGTGGGAAAGCCGTGGACTGAATTGAATTGCAATGGATCACTAAACAGAAATGACATGTTGCCAATATTCAACAGTACTGTAATGATGGTGATATGATATACCATGTTTGTGATAGCTGGCGCTGCCGCAACGATGCCCTTGTGGATCTGCCATGATACTGGGATTTGACAGCAATATACAATTGCAAATGAGAATCTCTCATTGAAGATGGCATTTCAATAAGAACTAGCTTATCGCTATGGCAGACCTCAGTGAATGCAAGAATAACAAGCTTTATTGTCTGTCATTTTGCTTTTAGATCATTTTGGGATTTCTTATTGGTTCTTGGGACGCGAATTTCGTATTCAATGCGAAACTTTCATTGTGCTGTGAAGTCTCATGAAGTATTCAAGAAAAGTTTAACGAATTTAATAATTTCACTTGGTGAGGAACGCAGCACACGCACACTGAAAAAGAAAAAGGTAGTCTGGATCTTATATTTTCGAAGGATAGAAGGATAGAATTCAACTCATTTAATGGTGCATTACGCCATTAAAGAGTTACAGATTTACTGCCTAAAAGGTTTATTACTCCTTTAATGAGATTTGTCTACCCTTTCTTCCATCTAACTAGAATATACGTGCACAGTATACGCTTCTTATAAAATTAATACATGTATGTACATTCGCCAAGATCTGTCTATTTCTCTGGCACGCTCTGAAGTTGTGTGCATGAGTTGGTCCAATGTACACTGTCAGTAACAGGCAACTCCAAGAAACAACTTGCAGATTTCAGTATACAGGTAGTTCATGATGAAGTTTGACACTTGGGGCATAACAGTTGTAGTTAAGAATAACGCAGAAAATCGTGGTGATTGACAAGAAACATGTGAGAATTTTAACTCGGGATGATAGCAGCAGAGTTGCACATCGACATTTATTGGCTCCTGCGGTCAGTGGCAGCAGAGGTTGCTTAATTTATTGTAGAAATGTTAAGGCTTTGAAAGCAGATGACATAACTTATATGAAGATCGAAACAACTACCCCAACATACAAATACGCTTATCATTTAATAATAAAGGAGAAGAAAAAACACTATAAAAGACTGGTATTGATGGTTATGTGATTATTGTGGTTATTGATAGTTATGTGGCATAAGCAATATTAGCATTACTGGTCTGCTTTAACAAGTTAGAAAATTGCATGTTGATGCACATTTTGAGATTACTGAAGGATGTCTCTGAGTTATGAAGATCATTTAAGACTATGGAGTGGTAATAACCAGCCATGCCCCGTATTTTGCACATGCTCGAACAGCATTTACACGTCAATAATAATTTAATATGTGGCAGTACAAGAATTTACTTAATTTAGCGTGCCCCATGTCTGTTTGCAGGGCTGCTCATAGGTTCGGTTCATAGACGCTAAAAGCGATCGAATCTCAACGGAACGCCTTTGTAGGAACATGCCGAGCCTTGATCCCTCGTTGATCAAATACTTTGCATCTTATTGCTTAAACATCGTTTAGGCAAATAAGCCGAGTGAAATTGCGCGAAGGGTTAACATTTGCATGTTCTGCTCATGTTTCGTCTATCATCTTGCCGGCTTTAAGTGCTGGGGCTGCTCAGTAAATAAATGCACTGCACTTATTAGTTTTCTTTTCGCATTCAGCAACTATATTTTCGCATTCATAACCTAATTTCCAGTTTACTGTCGATGTTGCTTTCCCCCTCCAAGAAAGATGGCAATTCATTACAATGCATGATTCTGCTTCAATCGCTCTCTGGCTCCATTAAAATGGCGAACATCGGGAGAATGTAAGCTGAATGGAAATTTGCTTTTACTCGGGTCGACGCAAATTGCTTCTGAAGGAGAGCAGTTTTATATCAGCTTCAGCACACGGCAATTTTTTATGATGTGCAGCCTCGCCATGCAACGTACGTGCGGCACTGATTCTACCGTGAACTTCCGATCAGGTACTAAATTAGAATTGTGGACTATCAGACGAAAGGCAGGCTCATAGGCAGCCGTAAAAAAACGAGTTAAGGCTGGAGGAGAAAATGCCACTGCGAATGCTTCAGAATAGAATAATTAATTAAATTGGAAATGGGATGTCAGTTTTTTGGAATTTTTTTCCCTTTTCAGAAGGGAGGATCAATACCTGACATACTGCAGAAACGAGCTGCGAATGTATTTCGTTTCTACTGTGGTATCGAAGTAATTAAACTGCACTACGGAATATGCCCTGTCACACCATAGTTAGTAGGTGAGAATGGGCTTCTCATAACAGCTCGTAGGCTAGCAGTAATTGCCTGGCGGTTGGGATGTAGAATTGAAAAAAAATCAATTTCCCGTTAGATTAGACACAAAAAATGAAAAAGGAACAATTTAATACGGTTATGGGACAAGACTTGGTTTTATTCTTGCATTCTAGGCAAGAAGGGTTGAAATATTAATATTTTGGGCGCATTTGAAGCAGACGTTCGACGAATATGTGGTCCCAAGTGTCTTCGATAATTTCTAAAATGTGCTGAATAGATAAATGTTGTTCAGATGAACACATACATGATGGATTTTGGTCCACATTTCCGTTAAAAAAAATGCGCCAAATGCGAAAGGATTACCATATGCGAAAAGTTTATGTAGGCGTTATCAGAAATAATGAATTTAAAGCGCATGTATGTATTTAATTAGTAACGAAGTATGACTCGATGCATTATTTTAATAAATAATATCGTAAGCGAATTTTTATTGCAAATCTGGATCACAATTACATGTCAATGATGGATTTTATTCCTTTGTAAAAAGCCAATGATGACACGTCATTTAGCCATCAGTTCCGCCATCCTACGGCATCATTTGACTACCCCATCCCTCCTAAGGTGATGACGTAATGCCTGAACGTCCACATATCTGGAGTTGTCACTTTGGGTACAAGAACTTTGTTGTTTAGTTTATGAGATGGTCTTTTGGTGCTCGTTTTCCAAGAGTATACATTCTATGTATTGACGATTTGCCTTAATTTCTTAGTTAACGTCTTAATCGAATGCATCAGATGCCAGTACTTTAATTCGTTACTTCAGCAATATGACATTTGAATTAACTGTACGATAGTAACTTTTTTACGGAATATCTTATACGATGGCATTCCTGGTCAAGTTGAAAAGACCTTAAGTTCTAAAATACATTACGTTTAGACTTTTTCAAAAGCCTATATATATGTAAAGATGCCAGTATTTCCATTAGCACCCTCTTAAAATTGTCCTCCAAGATGAGGGAGTAAATGCTCACCAGCTGAATCTTGTACTTGGAGCTAACCCTCGTACCACATGGCATTTCTGTTCTGACAGCACACTCTGAGTTGAATTAAACTGATTTCAATCGAAGCTATCTCGGTGCATTTCGTCTTTTTCAGCTTCTTGTATCTCCTTGTCAGGCGTGTAATTTAGCATCTCAGGATTGCAAATCAGATCTGAAATGCTCGGAAACACCCCAATCAATTGCTTAATCTTATTTATTATTCCCAAGTGCTACCACCGATAATTTTTGTCTGCTGCACTGCGTGCTTGTGGTGAAAAAAGGCAGGTCTCCCCATTGCACTATTAATATTAAATTCAATCTCTTCGTTGAAGTGCGTCTATTTCATTATGTCGCTAAATCTATGTTTTTCTACGCTGGGAAAATAATGGACAAAAAACAGCGAGGGTGGTCCTCGCTTTTGTGCACGTACACTGAATCTGGGTAGCGTAATTTTATACACAAATTCATTTTGTTTTTAAATTGTCTTAGGCCCACTTTCTTCCTTTGCACAGACTCTTTCTCTTTATGCTTCTTATCGACTAAAGTATCGATTAAGATAGACTGATATCTCGAAGGCAAGAGATAGGTTTCAAATGTAATTAATATTATACGAAGAAAAAATATCGATTCTGGCTGTTTCGTTTACTTTTCTCATTTAAGTGCAACTTGGATGATCTCGTAATGGCGTTTTTTGTCTGATTGGCACTGGTCTGTCATGACGATAAAGCCGACATCGAGATTGGGGAAGCTAAGGGCACCAATACTGGAAACAAAAATGATGAAAATTCCATTGGGATGCCGGTTTGTTCACTTTGTTTACCATGTGTTCGGTAGTTTTGAGTTGAAAATGTGGCTTTATGGTTGACCCATTTCTCCCACCACATGGTATTCACTAAATACACTTAGTGATTGTAGGGTATTGAGTTGAATTTAATAGCGTAACCTATCCTAATCTGAAGCCTGACCTAAACTTATCATAAAATGTTATTTCTTTACTTAACCACAGTTGAACTTCTGTAAGTTAACCACCCAACGGAGTGTCGAAAAGTGTTCAACATAAAGAGGTTGTCATCATTCATGAATAATCTTATTAAAATGTTCAAAGTACAGTACCGGTAATGATAAGGTGCTGCAAATTTATCCAGCAATTACACCTACAGTATAGTAGTGGTACTAAGGGGGTTCAAAATTATCTCTTGTACCTCTATAGAAATAGTTACTGTTCAGGGGTGCACAGTATGTTTTGCAAGCAACCAATAAATTTAATCATCCATGACTTCACATGTTGAGACCATGCTGGTCAACATACAGAGAGTAAAGTACAATTGCTTGTCATAGTTGAAGTGGTTAACATGTACATGTAGAGGTCACCTTTCATTGAGTTAATGTTGTGACCGTCCGATCAGTTTAAATGTGGTCAACATGGGAAGGTGGTCAACTTTGGAGGTACTACTGTACTTTCAACCGCAGACAATCATTACCAACTTACGTGCCGTTAGGTAAAGCCTACTTTCTCAAAGATTATATCAAAGTATTATTTATTTTTTCGCAAATTTCTCTCGTCATCATGAAGAGAGATTCCTCCGTGGCCAGAGCTGCTTTGTCAGGTATGGATGTTACTTCAAGTGACTTAAACATCAATATCATCATCTTGCCATTCCTGCTGATGGATGCATGTTGATCAAAACATCATGTTCCTCTGTAGATCTGGGAATCAAACGTGTTTTATGACCCATATTTGCATCGATAAATTTGGCGCCCTGAGAATTCTCTGGAATCAGGATTTGACCCATTCAGCGAACTGACTTGGGCAAATGTGACTGAGGACTTCTTTCTCCGTGATGGCAGGAAAGCAAATATGGCGAATGATGTCTTGCTGTACAAGTTTTTTTGTTGGAAGCTAAACTTTCTTCCTGTATGTCATGGCAACCACGCAGTGTTCGCTTTTTCAAACAGGATTCCAACAGAGAAAGGAGGGAATCATGCGGAAGATATGTTCTTTACATTCGCCATGGAGAATAATGTATTAAGATGATATTTTCTGGAAAAATAAAAATGAATTGAAGGAAAAAGGGATATTATCATATATATCTTTCAAGGCGGCATTAAATAAACAAGCAACCTATCTCGATGCCTTATAATAGTTCTTGATAAAGTGGCAGCAGTGCGTGCTTTTCCTGTGAACCGCAAACCCCAGCGATAATGCAAGGAAAATATTATCTCCATAAATTTGACATCATGAGGCCTGATGTTTTTTTGAAAATAAGCTTTATATTTGTGACTGGGCTTACGGACGAGAAGGATATAACGTATTTGGGGAGTTTGGGAAGGTTTTTCATTGTTGGATTTTGATTGGCTGAAATCATAATAGTCCATTTAAGTCTATATGAAGTCAATTTAATAAATGGACAACGAAGTTCATGTGGGAATTATCAGGCAACCTGAAATGAAAATGCTGGCGTCTAATTGAAGAAACAGCGTCGTGACATTTCATTAACATCGAGGCGACACCAATGTAGACCTATTCAAGAATATGAGATTTCCATCTTTCATAATTAAGAACTTTACTGTATGCTTCTTCCAATTTGTCTGATGTGCCAGAGGGAATAATAACAGCGAAACTTGCCGTCGAAGTAAGACTGAAAGAAAGACTAGTGGCTTTATAATGAACAGGCCAGTGGTGTTTGAAAAGAAGCAAATAAGTCACAAGTGGCTGTACTTGTGTTTAGCAAAATGAATAATGAGAAGCAACTCCAGCCGAATGCGTGAATAATTACGGAGACAAATAGAGGCACGCATGAGCTAACTCGTTAAAATGTTACATGGGACATTGGCCTGGCAGGCAAACAACAAGATAATTAGCTGTCTCTGCATCAGAAGTTTGATTTTATATTCAGTATTTGCACCTGAATGTTAAAGTATGAACCTGGTGAGATTGCGGACTTGATGGCAAAAGTTGGAAAAATAATAGAATTATATTACCTTGGATGGCAATGTGTAGAAAGGCCTTATCAGACTCCCTGACATAGACATTAATTGTTGAAACAATGTCAGTATTCAAGCATTTTATTTGCTTGTCCTTTTTGCGTTTCCCGAGAACATATTTGCCTTTAAAGATGCTGATGACTTCGCTTGCATATTCTGGAATTATACTGTTTTTTTTTGCCCCTGGAAATTTTGGAAATAAGTGTACATCTACTTTCTTAATTCTGTAAATGTAATTTCAAATTTATTCTCATCGAAAAACTGCCTGCAATGACACTATAAATAATGAAGTTAACAAAAATAGTTAAGGATATGAACAACTGGTGCACGTAAATGAAGCACCTTAAAAATAAAACGCGGCCAGCCATACTTTCAAATGGTTAGTAATTTTACAAATTACCTAGTGTCCTGGAAAAAAAATATAAAGGAATATTATCCTTGAATAATCCTGGAATTTTTAAATTTGTCAATTAGAAATCTTGAAATTATAGAAGACATTAATGGAAAAATACATGTCTAAAAGTCTTGGATAAATGTTGGAAATATCCTGGAATTTTGAAATTAAAGGACAATACATGTCTTAAAGTCTTGGATCCCAAGCTTACTAAAAATGGTATCCCTTACTAATTTGTAGGTTTCCCTTTTTGTATTTTTTTTTTGGTCTCAGTGACGTGTTTCAACAGGTATAAAATAAGTCTGATCGGGTGTAAAAATACCTATCGTAGGTTTCAAAGGGATACCTTACAGTGTACAACATTTTGGAAACCTATACAAGACATTGGATGTAAAGGAAGCCTTTCAAAAACCAGTAATGAAACATTAAAGAAACCATCACAGGTTTCTTCTACAAGGTTGTAAATTTTGCATACCAATAATACACCATAAAAATACTTTGATACCTTCTGGATACTATAAATCAACCAGTTATACTTAATTTTTTTTAGAGATAAATGTTGGAAATATCTTGGAATTTTGAAATTTAAAGGAAAAAGGTCCAAACTAATGTTGTTACAGATAATTTTGAACTGTAATACAAGCTGCAGTTCCATCGCAATACACGTATTTGAATCAGCCAATTTCTTTGCTTGAAACACTGCTTCTTGGTCTGACAGCACTGATTACAAACATCCTTTGGTTGCAAAGTTGGCTTCCAGTGCTGCCAGCCTGCGAATCCATTTTCTCTTTGCCCACCTTGGGAGGCGCCCAAGGATCTCGCATTCGCTCACCAAGTCTAATTACTCGGTGCCCTAAAGATTTCCCATGATTTTAATTGGCTGTTTTCCCATTTGTTAATCTTTTTTGTAGCCGTGTTATAAATTAGCTTTTAACATCTTAATCGCCTACTTTGATTCCAATTTTCGGAGCCGCCTGCGAGAGCCCGAACAGATCCATAAAAGATATTCTTTATGCGCGACGCTAAGGTGCAATCTGGGACGGATTGCAGAGTTGCAGAGACCCTAAAAATGCTCGGGAGATGCAAGGGAAGGAAGGCGATCAGCAATTAATTGATCGCAGCTGCCGTCGCAAAAACGCAGGAAAAAAGAATGTTGGGAAGAATCCGAAGCCCCTACTAAAAATGGCAAATTGGAGGCGCATACGCAATTGGGTTTACGAATTAATTAGCCCTGCAACCGAGCATAAAAGGATTAGCAAGGGAAAGTTTCAGCTCTGCATGGCGATTAATCGTGCCCATACATCAGGGGACCTTTATTAGGTCTGAACTGAATCTCAAACAGGCCTTGTGCACCCTGAGATTTATCAACTGAATGGGATGGGTGCATTGGGGACGTAAAAAGCATCGTAACTGTTTAATTATGCAAATTTGGATGTCAGGAAATGCACGGAACTTAATGGACCGGCCTTGTTTTTGTGGGTTGATGGACAGTCTCCATCGTTGGCCCTTTCGTGTGCTGCCTTGCAAATGACCCTGCAGTTTAGTTCAACTCAACTAATTTCCTCTTCAAATCAGTTGAACTCGGTATACCCTACTGAGGGTGAAACCTGGGGTTTTAAAACTACACAAATTTATTCTTTAGAAAAATGTTGAAAAGAAGCACCAAAAATTGATCAATATTAATTACCTAATGTCGGGCATCTCGTATATACAGGGAGCGGACAGTTAGAAACATTTAAGATATTGAGTTGCATAAGTGCCTGTAGGGTTGCACATGTTGAGTTGGATTTATGCTGTTTACATGGTTTTGAGCACGAAGGTAAAGTTCAGCATCTTCCCTGACACGCACAATCACAAACTTTCAACATCATGAGGAACCGATTCTTAGCCCCATCAATATCCTGAAAGTGTGGCTTCAAAAAGATGATATGGAATTTCATTTGAGACTGTTCAAAAGTCGTACTAGTCAATTTCAACGGGGGTTATGGTTATATTGATGATATATGCAAAATACCAAATGAATAAAGAAATGTAGGGTGCCCACTTTTTGAAAGTTAAAGAGCGTCAGGGAAATTGAGATGATTTTCTACATGTATTATCGTATTTTTCAAAAAAAAATTTGAAAACAAAATACACGTTTGATCGCCACTCAACTAACTAGAGATTCGACAAAAGGCTGCATTACACTACATTGCATTTGTAAAGGAACACATTTGATCGATTCAGGACTTGAAAAATAAATATCATTGGCATGGCCCAGTATTGGGTTAAATTTCATGTAAAATGTCAAACAGTCACTAAAAGGGCCTGGGAACGTAAAGTAAATCGATTCGAATGTATGGAAACCCTGAATTATGAATCTGTAAGCCCTCTTTTCATTATATTGTCAACCCCCCTTATATTTTCTATGTTAGTTGCAATCATAAGATGTCTTCATGATGTACACTGTAGTCTTGAAATATGGCGATTTACACCTTCGGCTATCCTAAAGAATGTGTCCATAAATGAAGTCTATCAAAAACTTAAGTTTTCCCCATATGAATGAGGGTATTCCATGTGGGTATTCCATTCAGAATCTTAATTAAGGACAGTGGCGCACACTCCGCCATTTTGTTTTTGACTGTGTAGATGGCGCTATAGTGATTGGAAAATTGTCAATTTCTTATGGTGGCCACGAACAAACATTTCTGGCCGCTCGAACAAAATCGGCATCACTTTTCCTAATGGCTAGGCAGCTTCGACTTCCCCAATTTCCCAGCGTGCCACGCGCGGACTTAGCGTAATTGAAATGTGTTTTAATGACGTGATTGCGTCTTGCGTCTTGGGAAATGCCAGTGTCGTTCAGCAATTGAGACGGCTGGTATCACAAATTGAACCTCAATCTAACAGAGCCAGTGCGCGAAAGCGGCTTAGGAGTCACCAAAAAGCATAAAGTAGGATTCTTGCTGGAATTCTCTTGGCAAAAAAACCTCTTTTGTTAACGTTTATCAGTGGGATGCACGGAGACAGACAATCAATTACGTTGCGGCAATCTCCAGAGATGTCCGGCCTAGTCCGACTGTCTCAGAAATTGAAGTGACGCGTGTCGAATCTCGGCAGATATCTCGAAATCACGGCTTTCTCTGCTTGGAGGGTTTAATAATAATAAAAGTACAATAATTGGAAAGTTTTGTCAGACTTGTTGTGGCCATTCTGCGACCAACAGACCTCTGTGGCTGCTGATGAAATTGATAGCCCTTGCAGCTTGGGTCTGTACAGGTTTTAATGCTCCACAAGTCTGTCCAGTATTTGGAACAAATTGGCTTTCGTCTTGGCAGATGTCGAATAATTCGAGTTGATTTTGGTTTGGACTGGACAGTGATCGCCAGATTCGATTGATGTTGACTGTTCCGTTTGTTCTGTCTGTTCAGACTGTGAAGAATTTACTGTAGTTTAATTTTATTTTAAAGGAAGCAAATTTGACATTTTTCCTAAATGTGTACATTGAGTACAATGAGTACATTGTGGGCATCTCCTAGCAGCTCTTAGGATATTAGCACTGATTGCCTGCTTTTTGGGCCGATAAATGAAGAAATCATATTTTTAGGTCGGATTTGGATAAACACACAATTTTATTCAATAATTGCGACAGCTATGGCAGGTTTCATTCTTTTCAACTAGATTAGTGGCATATTCCGTGATTGGCTATATTAGTGGGCTATATTGGTGGAAATTTCTGGAAGCAAAAGTAAACATCTTTGCAGCTGGGAAGTTACATCAGTTGCTGAGCAAATTGTTTTTCTAAAGGACTTTTGTAAATTGCAAACCAAGATGGCATGCCCACAAAGGTGACCAAACTGGATCATCTGAAGAAAGCTCGATCATTTTAGAACTTACTTCCCAATTGCCATGTTAGGAACAGATAAAAAACCCATAGAGAAGCACAGCACTATCTTCATGTTAATGTATATGACATACATGTCAGACATGTCCACAAAAATGAGACGCACAATGTAGCATTAATATGATCATTTGCTCAAAACATTCTGTTCTTGGGTACAAAAGTAAAACTGACGGTCGCGATTACATGTTTTTTTATTTCTCCATACATGTACATGTATGTGATATATTAATTGTATGGTAGTTTAGGTTTGGGGCAATGCATTGCACCCGAGAACCTGTTTTGACAGCATTTGGTAATGTTTCATAAGTTGGTGTATATATCATGTACTTTAAGTACAACAGGACCAAATTAAACCTTCCCTAATGGTTGTTGTTAAAATCAATTAATGTAATTTTGTGCAAAGTACACGGAATTTAAGCAAAATATGTGCTAGCGTCATCTGAAATGTTGATTGCGTGTCTGCTACAGTTAATTAAAGGGCACACGTTTCCTCACTTTCCAATTATATGAATGTTCTTATTAATTAGCGACTTCACTTGAAGTTTGGTTAAATAGAAGAGCTTGTTTGAATTCAGACTACATCGTTTGCTTCTTCCTTCTTGGATCACTTTCTTGCTTTCCGGCGTTGCGATAGCTTTCCAAGTGTTTTACTTAATTAAAACCATGAAACAAACTTCATGCGCTGGGATTCCTGTTTATTAATGAATAATGAATGCTTTTAAAAGGACTAAACTGCGCGTCCATTTTTTATTTTAAGCTCACATTCAGTATGTGAAAATCAGACTATAACAATTTGAAGAAGCGGTGATGATGCCATGTAGTGAAAAACTGTATTTTCCACGTTCAATTACTGCATTGACGTCATCACTTGCAGTGGCACTGACATTTAATATAATACTCATCTATTTTAGTCTGTTCTGCAATTGTTGGGCTTAATGCGAAAAACAAACAGCATGACTGCAGGCCCTCAGCCTTCGCCGTTGAGTTTAAAAACGCGATACGTTTATGTAAATTATAAGAAAAATATTACGTTATTATATGATTTTGTCGTTTGTTCTGATATTTTACTTCATTAGCTCGAGGCTTATTGCTGCGACATAATCCTTACACGGTTATATATTGTTTTTCTCTTAATTTAAATAAATGTTTGCAATCATATTTGCATACGGTATCGGTGACGGCAATGCACATGTATTTTTTGTACATATGTACAGGGTGTTTGAAAATAATCGACAGGCAAGGTTTGAAAACCAAAATGAATTCAGTATACTGCTTGTCGCCCATTCGAAGAATATAATGTTAGTTTTTGACGTAATTCAAATTTTAATAGTTTTTGTAAGATATCGGTGATGTATTTTTGGGACAATAGATGCAGTACATGTTGATTCATAAAAATTGAAAGGCTATTCAATTGCCTGTTAAAAGTGGTTTTCCTACTAAACAATTTATCTGTTAATTAAGATCTACTGTATATTAAGCACTGTGTGTATAGCATTTGTGCCATAAATTACATTGACATAGTAATTGACATTTTTTTTAATGTAATGTTTTTTTGTAAGATTCAAACTAGATCTGTTTGATCTGGCCAATTCCATCAAGATTTGATCAAACATTCATTTTGAATGCTGTTTGAAGTCCCTCATCAAACCCAATTTGTAATCACCGTCAGTAATTGTCTATAAATTACTTCGTGACCAATTTGAATTAATGCGGTCTTAATGGATAATCACGGTTCTAATTATTTATTAAATTCCTTCCAAATGCAATAAATGTGGCTAGACACTTAAGCCTAAATGGGACTTAAGATTTTGCGCAAAATGTCTGGTAATATTTCATAAATGTATGAAATAGCGTCCGCTTGGAAGCCCTGCGTCACCTAAATACTGGTAGTTCGTTTCAGATTTCCAGACTTGATGTATCAACAAATTATAATTCCGTATAAAAACGCAAGCTCACGTCTGTGGAAAACGATACGCGATTCTTCAATTTAAAGAACGGAATGAAATAGAAATGAGATGGCAAAAAATTGAAATGTTTTGAGACAATAAAATGTTTAGAGCCATAGCTTAAGAGTTGATTGCTCAACTAGAAAATTTATTATTGGTGGAATGCGCCCTCCTTTTCTTTGTAAGCTTGTGCTACATTTTCCATGCCAAAGACTCCCCACAGTTTGATAATCCAGGCATTTTTTTTGTTAAATCCTGCGATGTAGCGAGAAAATCGAGAAATGCATTTTTGCACTTTATTGACGACGTGTGGTCGTGCATGGATCATTTACAGAAATGCAATAGGAAATAAGATATTACTTTGGTTCCCCTATGGGGTCATCTTTTCAGTATATTCCTAAATAATGTGATAACTTAGATTACAGTATGCTTTGGGAGGAGTTGATAGTATTTTTATATATAACAGTTGCACCTATGAATTATTGTAAATTAATTCTTGTGGTCAACGTTTCGATTAATTGCTTGACTGCTAATACAAATTAAAAAAAAACATGCAAGTGTAACTAAGCTGTTTTTGTTCTGTACTGAAGTTATTTTCAAAATGGCAGGACAATTTAAAATTTGTGAATGTATATTCACAAATTCGCAAAATTCTTTCCCTGACCAACCTAAGAAAATTTTCCTGCCTTTTGTAATAAATTTTGTGGAGAAAATAAGCAGCTTGGTTTCATGTAGCTGAATAAAATCTGGCAGAATCAACCGTTTAAGAAACTATTTAAACTGTTGAAATTCCCTAATTGGCTTACGAAGTAAAATATGCATTTTATGGAATTTGGTTATTTTTAATTTTGGAAAATATTGATAATATTTTTGACCTTTGTTCCTGATAACTTGTGGCTTAAATTGGGTCATAACACACCACATTTTGTAAGAAATCTTTAAGAATTTTCTTTAATCAACCACCCTCCTATAAAAATTGAAAATTGCCCGATACATCTATCCAATTTAAAAATGTTTTGAGGTAGCGTAGCTATATTACTTGAATTTATTAGCAGGGATCAGTTCGACAATGTCGGATAAATGCTGTGCTGCAAAATACTCATGAACTGGTTAAAGCACTTCAAGACAGCATGATATTGTTCTTGTCTTCATAAAAATTCTTTGGAAAGATAGAATTAAATATTTGATGTCTGTAAGCACCGAAATAAGCGCAAAATTGCCCCGAACGATTTTGTTGGATGCTGGAAATATGGCATTTATTTTTTTTATTGAAACATGACAATTTGATATCCTGTAGCCCGCAGCAAGATATGAAACATTGAAGATGCTGTTAAAATTTAACAGACATGCTCAGACATGCTACATTATATATGGGCGTACATTTGAGCTCGCATTTTCTATTAAACAAAGGAAACAACTCGATGCCTGTTTTTCTTTTTTTAATTAGGTATGTAAAACTAATATCCGGTAGTGCTTTTTTTGCTCGTTATCCAGCAGCTCCATTTCTCGTTATTTTTAACAAACGCCTGCATTGGTTCACGTCAAACTTCCATTCAAACAAGCCAGAGATGGTTTATTTATTGTTTTTATTTATTTATAGAAAAATAACAGCTTGCATTCTGCTTCTTTTTGGTTATGATTTATGCTTTTAACTTATGTCGACCCGGTGCTAAGTGAAAAGCCAATAAATGCTGAATCTAAATCATGCAAAGCATTTGTTTACAAGTCTTAAAAAAGCGGTGGGCTGAAAATTTCATAAAAAATTCTGTCGGTTTGCATGAATTTATTCAGCGAAAATCACCAATACTTTTCTTTTTTGCCAACATTGTATATTCTTTTACATTTTCAATTTGGCTGAACACACGATAGGTTAAAGGTTATTCATCGCCAAAACTGATCAAAAAGGATGAATAGGCAAAACGATGTGA
Source organism: Kryphioiulus occultus (assembly GCA_034687865.1). Classification (NCBI taxonomy): domain Eukaryota; kingdom Metazoa; phylum Arthropoda; class Diplopoda; order Julida; family Julidae; genus Kryphioiulus; species Kryphioiulus occultus. Next base: position 13,658 of record JAQGAF010001126.1, on the reverse strand, counting down.
TACCAAAAATCTAAATGTTTACAGAACATAGCAATATTTGTCTAATGTGGAAACTTAATTGGCAACGTTCAAGTATTGGCTTCAGAAATATTGCTTCTCCTGCTCGCTTTCCTGCGAAAGCATTTTATCATCATTTTCACCTATCCATCCTTATCATCGAAAATACATAGGATGGAGTTAATTTTGTTGCTGTACTTCAGAATAGACCCTGCTCCAGTTTAGACACTTTGAGAAAGTAAGCTTCTCCTAATGGCTCGCATGCTGGTAGTGATTGCCTGCTTGCAGCTAAATAAAGAAATTGCATTTTTATATTTGAATAACTTAGGTTACTCAGGATATTCACAATAAGCACAATGAAATAAAGGGAAAATTATAAACATAGAAAGGATAAATTGTGACAGCTGTTATGTGGGTCTTCTTGTCATAGACAAGTAAAGTTGAAATATACATATTTTATCCACATTTTTATCAAACCTAGCAGAAACATAAAGGGTTTTATTCACACAACGCCATATTGACTTAACTCCAGCAAAGATAGTTTGAGAAACTAAGCTTCTCATAATAGCTCGTTGGCTGACAGTGATTGCCTGATGTTAGGGCAACTAAATAAAGACAATGTATTTTTTGTATAATTTAGGTTTCACAGGAATAAACTTAAAACCAACGAAAAAGCGCAATAAAACAAAACAAAAAAACATTGGAGTAAATTGGGACAACTTGGTCGTGATGAGTCTTCTTCTTGTCACTAGACAAGTAAATTTAGTGTTAAAATAATGGTATTTTGTACACAATAGTAGCAAAGGCTATGGTAGTTCATTGAAATTTGTATCAAAATTGGCTCGATTCCATTCACAGAACACCATGGGCGAAATTCTTTGAAAAACTTGGTGCCAATTGTGAATTTTGTGCAGATGCCTAAGCAATGCACTAAAAATGAGTTTTGAAGAAAGTTAATTATGGGGAAATGAGCAGCTAGCCTTCCCCAAATTTCAATATCTACCTAAGCTCAAAGATGAAATTCATGGAATAATTTGATATGAGGGTACTGTTGGGAATGATTGGCTGTTCGTTAAATGGAGATAACCGAGTGAAATTGCACTTCAGCTTTAATGTCAATAAGAAGTGGAGAACCACCTGATGAAGTCCTTCAGCAGCAATTCAACGTTGTCTGTTTTAAAACAATTTATTGCTCTATAGCACTCGCGTCCACTTGAAAATAAAACCCAGAGCTCGCATCTACCCTGCTTAGAACCCAAGAACATAAACATTTCCTATAAGAAAATATTTGGTTGGAATGTGCGCAGTTTTCAAGCGCAAAGAGCTTATTGTTCCCTAATGTGAAGAGCACGGGCCCCGGCGTGCCCCTTGACCCGGATGGGGTCGGCCAGAATCCGGTGCAAGAGGAATTAATCAAGTGGACAGGCATTGTTTTCGTCGAGCATTTACATTTAGTAATCGGATCGTAGGCATTTCCTCTTTGCGTAGAATCTAGCGTTCGGAAATGGCGGCAGATTAAATCTTTTGTCGGCCTAAAATTCCCATTGAAAATGAGCGGAACAATGTTAGCCAGTTTGTTGCCTTGTCGTCACCAGGCTGTTGCTGAGAATGAATCGGTTTGGAAATTAGGGATTCGATAATCCTGTTGTGATAACGGAGTCTTGAAAGGAAAATCCAAGAAAAAGTTGATAAAGACAAATATGCAGTTTTGCCAATGCATGTATCGTTTTTACAGATATGACCACACATGTCTTATCCATGCCATGAATGTCGATTGCTAGGAACATTTTCAACCAAAACGGTTTTACTTTAATTTTACAGATATTGTCATATACATGTACGTGTATAATGTACATATTGTCATATGCATTAGGTGAAAAAAACTGAGCAGCAATGAACTCGAGTGCAAAATAAAATAATAGGATTAATTATCCAGAAGAATAATGGTGGTTTATTAATATTTCCATTGTTTTCATTGAGATTCACAATGAATCAACACATTTAAGCGTGTTATCAAGTGAATATTTTTGCATTTAAATGATAACTAGAATTTATGCTGCACAGGGTTAAGTCGTGCACCACATGACAAGGTCAAATTTATGGCTTTATGTTGTGCTCCTTTGTATGGGGATATCAATATAGGCCTACATATAAGTGCATGTATGGGTCTTATAGTATACCTGTACATAGGCATGAATGGCTAATGCATGGTTATACATGTATATGGCATATAACCCCATACATGTATGTGGCCATATTCAACTTTTCCTCGCTAGCTAACACAAGCTTAGTTTTGCTGATTTTCCTCAAATTTCATGTTCTTGCTTACGTAGCAAAGCAACTGATGCTGCACATGCGACATTCTCACAAGATGCGTTTCTTGGAACATTCAAGATTAGGAACCTTCCGAACCCCACCATGGCCCAATTACATCTTATCCCTGGAAGACGAAATGTACAAGGTTTCCTACGCAGTTTCACCGGCTTGCAGGCTGTTTGCAGTTAAATTAAAATTAATTGGGGCAGCAACAGACGCATGCCTCATATGCAACCTCTGTTTGCCTCCATTTTGGCAATTTCTTGAAAAGCCTGACCTGGATTGCGCAAACAGCCACCCAGAGACCCGGCAATGCTGCGATATTGAGACGCAAAGTTTTGAGAACTGGATTCCAGGACGTTGAAATATATATTGAAATCTCGAGAGAGTGTTTATTGGAGGCTCGCAATTCCACTTATGATTAGCCCTATGTTTATCGTGCTCGCAGGCCCTCAGGGCGCCAGGCTTTCCCAATAATGGCGCATTGTTTGCCGTGTGTGCTGAAATTAGTGCGAGCAAACCTAAATGGCATTCTGGCCACGGGCCCAGGGCAGGCCCTATGTACACAAAAGCCTGATGCAAAAGATACATGGCTTGGCACTCGATAGAAAAAATGAGCAGCAAAAAAGCTGTCTCTCAAAAGGAACGAATTGGAGTTTACTGAGATAGCAAATTAGAAATGGATGATGAGTAATTTCGACGGATGGAGGAAAAAACGTTGCAGAGGAAATCCACAGAGACCACGGATGAGTAAGTCTAATGTGTGCACAGCTCCACTGCAAAGCGGAACTGACGTTGCATGCCAGAAAAATGCGTTTACATATTCCTCCTGCTCTGGAGCAAGGTTGCAGAGATGGAGTGCACTCGCCAACAATGTATTCATCCCCAGCAATTAAGACATGATTTTATGATGAGGTTGCTGGCAATGCGATTATGCTACAACTTGCCTAGGGGCGCCCAAGAGCTAAAAAACAATTTCGGTTTCAGAATGAGCTGTTTGTTCCCCAAGAACTTGCATGGTTTCAATAAGCGTGCGGAATGGTTGTTTGTCAACAGTAAGGCTGGAAATGGAAGACGAACGTACATGTATGCAAAAAATAATTTTGCAAGAATTTTTTCCGTATGAAAACAGGGATGTCGCTCGACTTACCGGTAGACGTGCGTTGTTAAAATGATTGCAGTTGTAATGATTACCTATTCGTGCTGCTGGAAAGCCTAAATTGGAAGTTAGTTTGGTAAACTAAAATAACGAACCCGATGTTATCTTGTAATTTTGCTACAAAACATACATGTACATGCATATTATGCATGACAAATTTAAAGGCGCCCTAACAATTCACACTTTTTTTTAACAAAGCTTTACTGTAAGTTACAATTTACCAATAAAACACGATATTCACATTTGAAAAACTGTCTTTCCACAAAAGTCAAATGCCGTGAAAGCTTGAATTGGTCAATAAAAGGTCTTCTAGACAGTCCTTACCAAGCTTGACTTAAACTTTCTGAATAGACCTCGACATCTTGAAACGTGTTCGAAATGCTTTCTGGGGTAGAACCTGGACTTGATAGGAACGCCCATTATATTAGTTTTAGTACTTGTCTTTTGAGTCACCAAATGTGTTCTGAGAGCAAACGATAGTTCTTCAAAATACGTGTGTCGATTATGATTTAACTGTGATTGGACTGTGATTAACTAGATTTTCATTTGAAATAGCTGGATTTCTTGTATCATTTGAAATAGCTGGATTTCTTGTATCATTTGAAATAGCTGGATTTCTTGTATCATTTGAAATAGCTGAGCTTCGGGTATCATTTAAAATAGGTGGTTTTTGGAATGAGTTACATGAAGACATCAGTTTCCATTTATACATGTAGTTGTAAAGTGTGGACAATTTTCTGTAACTTTATCATTGTAGAATCATCAATACGTGCTGCACAAATGATGATGCTGAAAAAGTGGTTGCTGAGAACACAAACGTTTCAAATCACATTTCTATGTCAATTACAGTACATATTTTATTTCCATAAAGTGTTTGTTGGTCCAAGAAGGAGAAATGCTTCATGCACTTTTCAGTTACGTTAGCCAGACCAGGGGTCTATTCTGAAGCTTACTATAGAGCCTTTTCTTGGTTGAAACTCATTGTTTCCTTACGGACATTCTTACATAATGGAACTCAAGCAGACACTTGGCCTGAAACTGGGATTAAATGGGGATCTTTTGTGTCGATGTTTAAAACACTGAGCCAAGGACTGTGTTGCCAAGCCATATAACCATTATAATTTCATTTACTTTTGTTTACACAATCTTCACGCAGGGAATACAGTATCTTAAGAATGGCCCTTCCACAAAAAACGCTGTTGATTTATTCGTTTTGCTTGAATGCCCTGTGTGGTCATACATATATGTATAAAGCCACGCCGTGGCGATAATATTGTCCAGTTTTGTGTGCATCCTCTCTGCACAACAATGCCATTATGACCAAATCTGTGAAGCGACATAAAGCCTCTATTTATACGCTAGAAAGCCGAATCAAGTGAGATAAACCGATCTTATACATGACCAAGAATACCCTTAAAGAAATTCGAGTAATATGACTATATGCACTTCCGTTCCTTGAAACCCTACGCAAAGCCCTAGGACAATGCTCTGCATGAAGCCCTATCACATGAAGCGGAAATGAAACGTCTTGCACCATTGCGCTCCTGTCACAAGCAGAATCAGCATTTAAACAAGGCTGACCGATGAAACTATTTTACCTTGAAAAATCATATTTTTCCAAAGATGGATCATGAAATAACTCTTATTTGATGAAAGGAATGTTTCTTTTTATATTGTCCTTTTTTGCTTAATTTATCCTTGTATTTTTCATTTTGCATGGTGACTACCAACCTTGAAAACTTGGAAATCCCAGAGAATTTTATATTCAACCTGGAGAACCTGAAAAACTCAGGGTATTTGAATTGGAACCTGGATTTTCCATTGTCAGCATTTTACTATGTTAATTATAATTCTTATAAATCAGCCACACATGTTTTGCCTCGTAGGCCTTCGCAACTCTTCCCAATAATGAATTCTCGTCATTATGTTTTATTTTATTTTATTACCTAACCTAAAATAGCTTTCCATTAAGATTAAGATTTCGTTAAGATTAAATGTAACATTAAGATTACAATAATTAATTAGACAATATTGTAATGGTTAAAACCATTAAAATATTTTTTGAACAATAAAAGGAATATATGATCCTGGCAAGCCTGGAAGCTGAGAATAATACATTGGAGAGCTTGGGAAAGTAAGGATATTTACATGCAGTTTGCAAAAATTAGTAGTCGTCATGTTATAATATCGCAAGCTCGAAAGGAATTACTAATATTACTATAGCTGCATTGTATAATTTATCATTGTTATGATATAATTTCATAATTTGTTAAGTTTCATAATGCAACCCTTACAGAGAGATTACGGTTAAAATATGTAATTGAAGACAAAACAACTTATTTCCATGTTTTAATATCTGGAGCCTTATAGTACCTATTTCTTAGATATTACAATCAGCATGTTTTTGACAGGTTGAAAAAGTGGTTCTTCTTGAAAAAGATTATCAAAACGTTACATATAGTGCACTATGCATAAACTATTTTAATGAAAAACATTCGAGCGATGCCAATACTTAACACGTCACATTGAACAGTTATTGAACTGTTTGAACTGCGTAAAAGATAAAACAATGTAATTCTGGTTTGCAGTCAATTACATTTGTTATTGTTGCTTGGACATACTTTAGTATTCGGTGAGCATTTAGGGCTAGGTATTGTTGGTGGCATAGTCAACATCATGCTTAATTTATAATGAAGCATTGTACACGAAGCACAAGTAGCTTTTTTGCCCTAAGACTGTAAATGTCAGATACTGAAATGCACATCCTCACAAGTCAGGCTGAAGGAAGCTTTTTTACATTGCTGGGCGTCAGTTTTTGAATAATTTATTGTTGTTGCTACTCCTTGTTTGCCCCTTGTCCAACTGCCATGGAAAGTTGCACAATTGATCGAATGTACCTTAGCGGAAAACCGACCCTCCACATCCCTGTCAACAATAAACATGCAAGGAAAGAAACGGATTTCCATTACAATGTATTTGCAAAAAATGTCACCCAATTTGTTCAACTGAAGGGACCTTTTGTCAAATTGCCCTCTGCAATAAAGGCAAGGCAAGTGAGCAAGAGGTGGCATTTATGGACACTTGTACTTTTTTTGCGGCAATTTGAACGTGTTTGTGTCAGCGTTCCCGTGACAGCCTCCTTACATTTACCTTGTTTGGTGTGGAAAAATGTCAAAAAAAAAAATATCAATAAGAAACTGGGTCCACACTGACGTTTCTAATTGCGTGCTTGGCCTAATAGGTCACGAAATACCGTTGTTTGACACATTGATTTCATTAATATTCCTGTTTTATGCAGCAGTGAAGTTTGTTAATATGTTTCAAAGTCGAGTATAGCACATGCATGCGGTAAAAAATTATTTTCCAATATGTTCATGATACGAGGCTTACATGCAAAATCCATTAGGTGTGAAGTCTAATAGGTTCTATCACTGCATTAGCCGAAAATCCTTACAGAATTTGTGAAGATGTTTGACACATGTAAATTCGGAATGTTTAACGTCTCTTCAGGGAGTTACAAGGAATCCGTAGAAATTTACATTTCTTGATTAAGACGACTTCGATAAGACGAAATGATAATATGAAAAATTAAACACAACGGTTTTCTATAACGTGAGGTGTTCATGTATATAGGGATTATAAAAATTAACTTCTATAAAGTGTAATCATTGTCCCTGCTGAAATTATAATTCCACCAATGCATAGTTAATTCCATTGTGTTTAAATGTGTGGACTATAAGTTTCGTAGTGGTCAGTAAACTTCGAAGGTACATTTGATAATATACGTCGGAGCTCCCCCATACCTAAAATGGATAAATGAAATTGTCACCGGAATTGGAAGGACATGGTATATTCTGCGAAATAGATAGAGCAAGTTATTCGTTAAAACAAGTCAAGAGATTTGCATTAGAATTCCCCTTTTAATTCAGTCAGGAAATTCCCTGTTTTCAACATTGCACTATTAGATGCATATCTTAAATTAAATATGCTTTAGTAATTAAAAGTAGGACTAACAATACGTTAATTAAAGTATGAAACATAGCTGCTAAGAATACTTAACTGATTTTGTTTAATATTGTGGCTAACTTCAATTATTCTGACTGATTTAATGAACAACAGATTTCAGTTGGGGTTTCTGTAATCGAATCCTTTTCCTTTTAGTGTGCAAAAATATGACGAATTAAGATGCAAAAGCAAGATGCCGGCCTAATTTGCCATGCAAATGCAGGTATACCAAACGAATTAATTACATTTGGAATGCCTAGAATATTTTTAGTAATTTTTGGTTATCAATGGGATCTGGGAAATTTGTTTTAGAAACTGGAAAAGTTAGTCAAAATGAAAACTTCATTTCTGAGAGAACCCTACGTGCGTTGAGGATACTTAAACATCGAATAAAGTTGGAGATAAATGGGCGTAAAATTCCAAGCTGTTATTCCTACGAGACTTTGATTAACCAGTTGTAGTACAAAATAAGTGAGTATAGGCAAACTAAGGCTCATAACCTAGGTAACAACAGCCTAGTGTTTACCTTGTATTAACGTCTAAGAATGTTCGTTTTTAATCCAAGCATAAATATTGCATGGATGGGGATTGAGTGCGGAGAAGGGCCTCTTTGTTGCACGGTATTAAAACGTTAATGAAAATGTTTCATCCCAAGAGGTTAAGTGCTCATTTACCTTTAATGAGCAGGTTTCTTTCAGAAGATAGTGCTCGTTGAATTTTTTTTTTCAGCCTAATGCTGAGGTTTTCTAAACTTCTGCCATGAAAATACATGAACGTGTACAGATAAGGCCCAAATCTAGTATTGTTTCTGTTTTGCATGAGCCATGGCTCAGGTGCGTTTTCGAATTACAACTGCGCATTCCTGCACATTTCTCATAAAAATATTTGTCGACCAACTTTGTTTTGATCGATTTTGAATTGGAAAGCGCCAGCTGCGATAAACATCGGCTCAGCTCTGCTACATTTCTGTTTTCTCTGGTTCAACCGACGTATAATCTTCCAAGTTTTATCGATTGCGTAGAACGCGTTCTAATACGCACCAGATGAAACCACGCAAGACATAAAAACGACCAGAAATCGCTTCGTGCATCCAATAAAAGTGTGAAAGGCAAACTAGCCGATACCATCGACACAATATGGCAGTGTTTATATGGATACTGACCATTAATGTCGCCAATTTAAAGTCACGTGACTGAAATCGAACGCCCGGGCTCACCAGGTGGGCTGTTGTGTTATATCGGGTGTTTTATGTACTGCAGAATTTCATCTCAATTCCCACAAGGCCGGTTTCAGCCTTGCCCATATACTATAACTGTGCGATAATTAGGTAATTTCTATGTAATTAGTGCCGATACTGGCATCTGTTGGTGATTAAAACGCAATATAACCAAATGTTCAGCAGACAGTTATGGATAATGCAGCTTTAATCATGGTTTAAATTTGGCGATGGGGATATCCCAAAACATAACTTTAAATGATAGTTGACCTTCGACACAAACTAGAAGTCAATACCATGTCTATCCCTCAATGAAGCGAAGAATATTCACTAAATATACATGTATGATAGGGACTTAGCGTTTTATTCGCCAAAAACTTTGGCCTACGAAAACTTGTTTACTTTACGTCATAGCCGCCATTTTTTCTGTGTTTTCGGCGAAGTCCCTAATAAGCATTTTATGTCTCCAAATAGACTTTTGCTTTTCATTTTGATCTACCATATTTTGAACCACGATACTCGCTTAACGAAGTCCACAATGAGGTCGATGAGGTCGGGCAAATATTGATATTCAGGGCTGCATATTGATATTCAGTGGCTTAGCATGTGCAAATACACTGTAGACGTAGAGTGATAGGTTGTAAAATTGAATCATTAGTAAATGCATTATTGTAATCAAATTTGGAATCAATCTGCAATTTACAGGCTGTATAAAATGACGACAAATATGGTTCCATTCTTTCTTCAAAGGTAGGGCGATTTTTTGTCCTTTAGAAAATTACATTGGCAATCGTTACAACTAATAAAGTCACAATAACATGTACTTGGCAACGGTTATCAACTGTGAAAAGAATGATTGCTACCAACTTGCAAGCTATTTTCTATTAGAAATTTATTGCTGTTCAGGTTACACGGAATATTAGTTTACTACCAATCTATCGTTTTTTCAGTATAAAATCTGTCTTTGGCGTTTTGCAAATTCCAGGCAGTTCCAATGTCCTGCTATTTTTTAAGTAAAGTAGAATTACTTTCATCTGCCTTTTTAATCGCCCTATAGAATCATTTTCATCCAGAACTCGTCTGGTAACAATGACGATGAACAAGGTTGTGCCAGCTGCAAATTGAATTTAAACCTATTGAAAGTAATAAAGATTTCTATGCAAGTTTGTATATAGGGTGACATAATTGATTGCAGCTGTTTCGTGAATTTTTTGCGACTATTATTATAAACGTGTATATGGCGAAACTCATGGTGTCCATTTTGAGAGTAATGCAATCGAAACTATTCGTCATCGTTTTTATTCCCCTATGATAAATCATCGATGACCAAGACAGCTTTCAACTTGAGGGAATTGTTTAAAAAAGGATGTCTGGTATATAAATGTCTGCCAATCATTCTAAAAATTGTGGAGCATAATTTTGCTTATATCGATAAATTTTATTGATTATCAATTTTTGATCAATTTTTTGCAACTATTTTTTTTAAAGATAAATGCAATGGCTCTCAGTTCTCAAATGGACACCATGCCTAATATAAGTTGGAAAAATGCACAGGAACTTTAATTAATCCAACGATAAACTGTATTGGCACAAAAATGGATGCAAAAATACTAGCAAAACTTAAAACTGCAGAACAGAACATTTTATATTGGAATACGTATTCTAGAATCAGTATGATAAAAGTGAAGTACAAGCATGTGTGAGGTAAGCGGGTGAAGGAGTTAAATTCATGTTATAGTCATGTTATTTCCATGTTACATTTTATTTCATACTACGTTTTTTAAATCACGCAAAGCAATAAAAAATTAATTTACCAATTATTCAGCAGGCCTTACTTGAGTGCATGATTGACAGAAATATCAGCAATTTATACTGATAATTATTTTATTAACGATTTACTTCGTTCCGATTTGAATTACACTTTCCATGTGTCGTTGATTTCTCGTCGTAACCATGGCAACGGCTCGTTCGATTTTGGTTCGATCGTATTCGATTTATTGGTTTCCTGGAAATTGTAATTGAAATCTGAACGAAGTAAATCGCCAATAAAAAACTTATCTGCAAATATAGACAATAGTTCTATAAAGTACGTACTGCTGAATAACTGGCAAGGTAACTTTTCACTCTTTTGCGTGCTTTAAAAAACATAGTATAAAGGAAAATTTCTTGCTGTGAGAATCTAACTTACCCCTGTTTCACTTTCCCCTTTCACTTTAAACCGCAGTATTTTTGAAGCCGAAAAACTACAGTAAACGTGGAGTAAAACTGCAGTAAAAGTGAAGTAAAACTGAAGTAAAAGTGCAGTTTTACTGTAGAAAAATGTGCAATACATGTAACGAACTTCAAAAATGCTGTAGAGATATCACCAATGGGTTTTGAAATTACTACAGTGTTACTGCAGTCCTTTAACTTCATTTGAGCTTCAAATTCAAAAACTGCAGTATATTTGAAGTTACTGCAGTTTCCTTCTAAAAAACCGCAGTAATTTCGAAAATACTGTAAACATTTTTCTCCTGGGTACTATTTTTCTTATTTTCTGCATGTCATCAGACATTGGAATAATCTTCTAAAGGACAGTCTTAATCTTCGACAAATTCAATTTGCGGTGATAATTGTCGATTAAATTGGGTTGATGGACTCCACTATTATACCACACGGTATTTACTTCCTAAAATCCTTCAGTAGTTCCGTTGCTTTATAGTTTCTCTAATTTGGGTAATTTTTGTTTTCCTGTGGTTGCCCCAACAAGGCTAGGTAAAGTAGGTTTCACTGTATATACTGTATATGTCCATCTGGACTGGAACGGAAAGTGTACATGTGCAATCCTGTAACTCTACTGTGCGTTAGGAAACGAGCTACGTTATCAGACAAGTATTATTTGACGCACGAAGTTTGAGCACATAATATTGTATGCTATGTGTACTGTATCTGGCAAACAGATCCTGAGCCTTATGGTGTAGTGTTCACTGGTGGAGCAAATAATAACCAGCTATCAAAACAATGTTAAGCAGTTTTGAAAGCTTGGGGCAACTCATTTCAACGCCAATAATGTGCAATGACAGCTGGTCGAATTACATACGTGGCGGCCATTTTGTTTCTCAGTCCCGATAGATGTCACTCTAGTTCTGGTTGTGTGGCATTTAAAAATAAATTCTAATGTATTCTGGAATATAATAAAGTTAATACTTCCGAAAATCCAAAGATAGATATACAATAGAACCTCCAAAGTTGACCAACTCCCCATGTTGACCACCTCCCCATGTTGACCACCTCCCTATGCTGACCACATATTTTAACTGATCGGACGGTCACAACATTAACTCAATGGAAGGTGACCTCTACATATGTTGACCACCTACACCTCAATTCAATTCAATTCAACTCAGTACCCTACTGTCAGTTATTTAATACCATGTGGTAGGGGGGTGTAGTCCATCAACCTAAATTAAGATTCGGTGGGTACCACCAAGACATCATTGTCAAATTGAATTTCTTGAAGTTTAAGGCTATTCTTTGGAAGAGAATTCCAACGTCGAATGGCATGCAGAACCGTAATCGACATAATAGAATGTCTTCTGTTACAGTGCTTTCCAAAACATTCTCGAATTTCTAGTTCTGGAAAAAAGTTCTCCATTGCCAGTATCCTTTAATCCTTTTTTCTTGCCCAGGTTACTTGACGATTGGAATTTCCAGTGTCCACCGTGACAGAGGCGACTACTTGTTCGGTACACTGACGTCTCTGATCGAGAAGTCCACGGCCTCGGAACGTCTGGCCGTGACTGTCATCGTGTGCCTCGGGGACGCGGAGGCGTCGGTGCGCAGCCGGATGGCCAGGAACATATCAGAGTTCCTCCGTCCTCACCTGGAGTCCGGCTTCCTGCTGGTGATCCAAACTCTGCCGGACATCTATCCGGCCCTGAAGAACCTGCAGCGTACCTACAACGATACTCCGGAGCGGGTTTCCTGGCGTGCCAAGCAGGCCATCGACTTCTCCTACTTGTTCGACTTCTCTTCGGGCATGTCCCGCTACTACATGATACTGGAAGACGACGTTGAGTGCTTGCAGGGCTACCTTACCGAGATAAGACGCCAGGTCAAAAGCCAGCAACACGGCCCTTGGCTAACATTCCACTTTTCCAGTTTTCTGATCATCGGCATGTTGTTCGAGTCTGATCACCTGTCCAGAATCTCCCAATTCGTGCGCTTGTTCTATGCCGTCCAACCCGTGGACTTCCTCATCCTTCGCTACTTTGAGATGCTGGTACCGGGGACGGAGAAATCCAACCTCCTCCGTCGGGTTCCGTCCATATTTCAGCATGTCGGGTTATACTCAACACTCAGCGACAAAATGCAGCCTCTGGTGGACGAAGCGTTCCCCGGAGATGTTCCAGAACTCTACACGTCCAATCCCCCAGCCCATGTCCTTACCACGGTCCGGACCTTTGACCGCTACCTGCCCCACCTGGCCTACTCCACCAACCTAAGCTTCTTCTGGGGAATTCCTAGGCAGTGGGACACGTATGACATTGTCTTCCAGAACCCGATCAAGATCTCCCAAATCGTCGTCGTGACCGGCCTGCCGGCCACGCTGGACTTTTTGCGGCACGGGATCCTCCTGACCAGCCCTCGCTTCATAAAGCTAGTCTCTCCGAACCGAGCCAGCTGCTTCCACTTTCAGGTGGTGGCACGATTTGCACGTGGTAAAGTGAATGTCACCAGTTTGCCAGCTGACATCCAGTGCATTCGTATCATGGTGACTGAACCGCAGAACAACTGGTTGATCATTCGACGTATAGCAGTCTTCACGTAACGTGATGTCATATCAATGTCAATGCCTTGGGGGCCATCCATAAAAATTGTAGGTATAACTTTGATTAATTTCTAGTATCCAGTAGGTATCAAGGTATTTTTATGGTGTATTATTGGTATACACGATTTGCAACCTTGAAAAAGATACCTACGATG